>JAKSZP010013308.1:0-156442 GCA_022478985.1 Massospora cicadina | reverse complement strand
AGGCACTGAAACAAACGATTTACATTATAAACAAAGATGGGTTAATTTGGTTAATTGGAGAGCAAGGGTTTGAGTCCCATTCAAGTTATGAAATTTTAAGCTCGGGTAAATATGGCTTCAATTGATTACTTGAGTTAAAGCGATTTTGGTGTATTTTACTAAAATGGATGGAAGCGTCTGTTTATTGGAGCATCAAGGCTTGGGTGCACTTCCGCAGAACCTGAATTTCCCTGACCCACTTTAAATATGGTTTTTTGCGACCAAAATTACTCATTGGTTAACTTTCTTAAATAAAAAACACCCATTATTTACGTTTTTTTACTAATGCTTCCTTGGGCAAACTTGGTGGTGGACCTCTTCAGGGAGGTCTCCAACCATGTGGGCCACTACCTTTTTCTGCAATATACCAAAATCCCAGGTGCTTCCTTGGGCCATCCAGGTCCCCTCCAGATTGAGGCACCCAAGGCCCCTGACGCCAAGTTACACTTGATTATGGACTCCCCTCTGGGGTCCACTCAAGCTGTGATGTTCCTTACTTACCTGGTCCTATATGTTGCTCTTTACACCCTTGCCTGGGGTACCTTTTGCACAGGCACCATTTGAGGTGCCTTCCTTCCCATTCTCCTAATGGCTAGTTCCCTAGCAATGTGGGTTTGCATTCCACATCACATTGCTGGGAATGAGAGAGTTACAGACATTCTCTTGACACGATCTATGACTAACATTTTCAGTGATCTTAAGTTATCAAGTGTGTTGATATTTTGATGACATTACAGTGTTTAGCCGCACTTTTCAGGAACATTTGCATAAGCTCATGGAGGTCTACAAGCGGCTGCACGCTTCTACCTTGGAGCTGAAAAGTAACAAATGTACTTTCCTCAAGAGGCAACTTGAGTTTTTGGGGCTTAAAATAAGCCCCACTGGAATTAAGCCTCAGGAAGAAAAACTTAACTTTATTGTGGCATTGGAGTCACCCAAGAGTATGAGGGAAGTTCAAGTGTTCCTAGGAATGGTGGGGTACTACAGGCAGTTCAGCCCCCATTTTTCAAACTTGACGGCGCCCCTTACCTACCTCTTGACTGAAGAAACAAGGTTTTAGTGGAGCCTAGAGAAGGAGCAGGCACACTTAGAGTTGACAGCACAATTGGTAGAAGCACCAATCCTGGCATACCCTGACTTCAAAAGATCTTCGATTTGTACACTGATGTGACGTGAGACTTGGTTCAATCTTGGCCCAACTAGAAGAGAATGGAGTAGATCATCCAATCAAGTATTACTCCAGGGTATTTAACAAGGCAGAAAAGGAACTACACAGTTATAAAATGTGAATGCCTTGCAGTAATCAGAGCAGTCAGGCACTTTAGGCCCTAACTTTATGGAGTACACTTTAAGAATTTATAGATCATGAGTCGCTCCGCTGGATAAGAGACATGAAAGATCCAGATGGACGCCTTTCCCATTGAGCTGTCCTCCTGCAAAGGTACAATTTTAAACTATACATTGAGCAGGAGATAAACATCTTAATGTGGATGATTTGTCAAGCCTACCTGTATTCCACCTGCAAGAGCCAGAGAGCGATCGCCTGTATGACCTAATTGGGCTTCCTGAACAAGCTTGGAAGGACAATACAGAAAAGGTCAAGAGCATCATATGCATATGTTTTAAAGAAACCTGGCGTGTCAATGGAAATCTTCAAAAGAAAGTTCAAGACAAATGGTATCCATAGATCTGTCCAAGTGATCAAATGTAGATAGTGATGGAGGCTCGCAAACATGTGGACCATGGAAGATTTTAGAAGACGTTGGATTACCTTAAAAAAAGGTTTTACAGGGAGTGCATGTCCAACGAAGTACACCAAGCATTGGAGTTGTGTGTACCCTGTCCCAGTTTTTGCCTGCTGGAAAGGATATTTCAATTTACGCTTTATTACACCCACTGCAACGTTCAGCAATGTCTTTTGATGTGGTGGGACAATTGCCAACAACATCCAGTGACACCAAGTACATTCTGGTGGTGATCATCCACTTCACTAAGTTGATAGAAGCATCCGCAGTAAAAATGTACACAGCAAACTCCACTGCCCATTTCTTTCATAACCAATTAATTTACAAAACACAGATACTCTCAAACTCTCTTGTAAAACAATGGCAAAACCTTTATCTCTGACGTGATGAAGAAACCAATTTAGTTTTGTATTGAGTAAAACAGCAGCTTACTACCATACACACCATCATCCAACGAAAGTGTTGTAAGAGTCAAAGGAACTCTAGGAGGAATTATAAAGAAGATGTCTTTAAACTAAAAGTCAAAGTGAACCAGTTGCTCCCATCAGCGCTGCTCGCTTACCAGTTAAGCCACCACCGTGTGATTGTGATGTCCCCCTTCAAGGCCCTGTATGGGCCAGAAGCTGCAATGCTTACCCTCCTGGCACCCATCATATCTTTGGATTGAAAGAATCTACCACCTGGAAACTACCAACAGGAGTTGGCTTAAGAGTTGATCAAAATTTAGTTAGAAGCCTCAAGCAGCATTAAAGCTAGCCTCCCTCCTAGCCAAAGAGTGAGTCAGAGAAGAACCAAGTTATCCAAATTTAGTATTTGCAACAAGGTTTTGTTCTTCAACTTAAGAGGAACAAAACATGAGAAACTTCATGCCATTTGGACTGTGCCTACATTCAACCTAACTAAGAGAGGAGCGGAATACTCAATCCACAATGATGAAACTAACATTGTTTTTAATAGAGCTCACGCCCAGAACCTTTGAGCATTCCCCAGGTCTCACCTTGGAAAGGAGGGGTGTCACAGATAAGCCTGCAAGTGGTGCTCCTTGTCAGTCCTTAACCAGTGGAAATACTATGAACAACAGCCCTCAAACCGATGGCGGTACTAGTGACCAGACCATCACAGATGAGAACAAAAGAGGCCATTTTATAGGCACCAAGAAATTTAAAATTTTAAGCCTAACAATGACTAAATGCAAAATACATTTTACTCAGCTTAATTGGAAGATTTTTTTAATGAGGGCGATGCTACTAGCCAGAATTCTTGTAAAATTTGACCCCCTTTTAAATATTCAGGAGGCTGAAATAATTTGAATTACGCCAATGACGCCATAATGAGTGAACTGAATTACGCCAGCAACAGTACCAGAGGTTTGAAAATAAGTATTACCAAATCAAGAAGTGAACAAATTCCCAAGCAACTCAAAGCCATAATGTGAAGCACATCATTAAGAGCGCCATCACGCAAACCTGATGTTGAGATGCATATTGCCAGCTTTGGTAATCACCCAATATCCAAAAAACTAAAATGAGCCAAATACTAGAAATGGAATAAAGAACAAAAGACCCTGAACATCCAGGTTTAAGGATAACCACCTCAAGAAGAAGCTCACGCATATAAGAATTAAAATAAATGAGTGAACAAGATAAAGCAGCAGCCAGATGACGTCTGACTAGAGGACTTTAAATTCCTCTATCAAAAACCCTAGATTTCACACATTTTACTATAGCATATTATTTATATCTTGATTTTCACTTTTAAGAATATAAGACTTAGCTTTATATCTAATAGAAAACCATTCTAAAGAATCTTAAGTTTATCCTTCTTGTTTTAACTTGTGTTGTATTAAGTTAGTATTCACCAAATCTAGTCTGGGATTAACATGTTATGAGTAAGAACACAGTTGAGGAAAATTTGGTGCTGATAACGTCAAGAAAGAGGGTGGAAAGGTTCCCATTATATTATGAAGGCTAATGTATTCCAACAATGTCAAAGAGTGTCAAGAAGTTTGCTAAGAGAGCTAAAAAGGTAACCAAAAAACTGATGCACCAAGAGGTAGCATCTGAGGAGTGTTTTCTTTATGAGATCAGTGGTAGTGTTAGCAAAGGTTGTCTGATGCCTAATCTGCATGGAGTAGATCCCCTGAATAGAATGTTGGCCTCTAAAGTTAAGCAAGACGAGGTCAGAGCGCTCACTTTTAGTTTTGGATGAGCATTTTGGTGAGTTGTTATATTTGACAATTTTCAACTACTCGGACAAATAGATTGAACCTATCAGACTTAATGTTAGTCAGTCAGTGTTATAGTCTATAAAGTAGAATCCCCTAAAATCCAATACTTTTATCTGTTATGGACTCTATCTACAATATGACCATATGCAATGTTATTTATCATATAAGTATCTGTCACTGTCTTTTTGATAATCTCAAACAGACCTGACCATAGGGTGTCCAAAATTTTTCTTATTCTTAAATTGTGTATCACAATAGGACACCCTATTTCCCACATGGTACTCTTTCAGTGCTAGTCAATTTTTATCATACACCTTCTTTGTTCTATTTTCCTTTTCAACTTTGTATCAAATGCTTATGATTGTAGTTCAATAATATTTGCAGTCAGTTAATGTTTTGCTCTGCGCAATCCCCAAAGCTAGTTCCACTGCTAGATACAAAATTTGTAGTTAGGATCTTCATTTATATAAGAGTTTAAAAAGCTTTTTCCCTGTCACCATATGATAACTGATATATTATGTGAAGGTGACTGAACTCTGATAAGATCCCCAAGCGGAAGTTTTCCCTGCTACCAATTTGTGCAGCATCAAGATTAAAGTTCAATTGACTCTCTCTACCATTCCATTCATCTCTAGGCTATGGGGAACAGACATCATTTCTAAGAAACCTAGTTAGTTCGTTCAGTTTGGGATCATATAGGATGTAAAGTTGTTTCCATTATCACTTAATAATACTTGCAGGCATCCATGCTGGTATAGTACTTAGTCCAGTATGAATCTCTCCATGCTTGTAGCATCTTCTATGCTCAAGGCCTTCATCTAAACCATCTAGTCAGATGTTCTATAGTGACTATGATACACTTTACTCCCCCAGAAGTAACACTCAAAGTTCTCATCATATTTATTGTCATCATGTGCTAATAAAATACAGGGAATACCAGCCAGCATCCCATCACATTCTTATGTGGCTTGTAAAGTTGAGATTCCACGCAACAGGCTATATAATCCGTGACATCATAAGAGATTGATTCACAGTAATAAAACTGGTAGAGATGGTTCATTGTTTATATAGGCCACTATGCCCTATGACTTTTGCACTTCTTGATTGAATTTTTCTCATTCTGAAAGTTTAGGGATAAATACATTTTCCATAAATAAACTTATATAGATGTCCAGACTTCACTTATTTTTCATTGCTTTCTAAGCACGCCTTAAATCTTGTGAGGTTCATCCAAGATATTACATTTGATCATTTGTTGAAATGATTTATCAACTTGCTGATCAAAAATCGAATGGCAGGTAATCTTGATAGTCCATCAGCATTCTAGTGTTATGGTCTTGCTTGGTGTATAATCTTAAAGTCATATTTTGCAGTTCTAAAGCCCATCAGGACAGTCGCCCCTCCGGTTCCCTTAATGTATGTAACCAGTGTAGAGATAAATGGTCAGTCAAAACCTTGAAGTGTGTCCCATGTATATAAACTCAAAATTATTTGCAGGCATAGATCACCATGATGCACTAGCACTCTGTCACAGTGTAGTTTCTTTCTGCTGGTATTAATGTTCTTCTCACATACCTCAATGGATGCTCTTCCCTATTGTTGTCTAATTGACTTAAAATGGCGCTGATTGCATCAAAGAGGTATTGGTATATATAATTAATTCCTAATTGAAATTAAGTATTTCAGGATAGGACTAGTCACCAGGTATTTTCTCATATCATCAATCGCTTCTTGGGCTTTTCATTCCACACGAATTCTTTTTTGGCTCCTTCAGCATGTGAAAATAATGGTCCAGCAATTCCAGCACGAATCTTTGATAAATCAGGCGATAGTAGCTGACCATCTCAAGAAAGACTTGTATGTCCTGAACGCTTTTTGGGATCAACAACTCACTCAATGGCCATTATCTTCTGAGGCTAAAGTTGTAATCCACTGGAGTTTATCACAAACCACAGATATTCAAGCTCTTTTTAAAGAAATGACGTTTCCTTGCTTGATCTTCAAATTTGCCATTACTAGGCTTTAAACACTGTCTCCAAGTGCTCCAGGCGATTGATGGCCATTTTGCTGAATACATCAATGTCATCTAAGTACACCAAAACACAAGATAACTTTGAATCACTCAAGATTGGAAGCCAAAGCCCTCTGGGAAGTTGCCAGCGCCTTGCACTATCTCTGGGCATTCTCACTGTTAAAATTTATGGGTTTAGTTGATTGTTTTCGGCTGATAACCCTAAAATTGATTAACTGCACAGGTTCAGTGTTGTAAAATTCTCCGCGTTGTCTGATGATAATATAGTCAATTGATAATAGTAATAAGTCTATTATCTGTTGTTGAATATAGCACTGTTATTGGGTCCAACGCTTGACTAGTATTTCTCCTCAAAACACTTAAGATGTCCTCAATAGGGATTTATTCCCTTATACCGCCTAACTTGATCCACACTCAGATCCTTGTTTACAGCTTCTCTCTGGTGACACACAATTAGCAGCAATCCTTGTTTCAGCTCAGAACTCTTCTCTCAATCCATGCTCAGATCCTTACTCTTTATCCTAAAGAGTCTCCAATTAAAGCACACAGAAATAATTTACTTGAGGAAGAATATAACTAAGAACAAATATTGGTAAGTACTTGTTTTATTAAACTCTCATTGTTTGTTTTTATTAAATGAATTCTTAGGGAAATTTATAGTGAGAATTTGGCGCCCTACCCTCGGTTAGCACCTTATTGATGAAATGGTAGCCATTGCCATTGAATAACCCACCGTATCTCATCAGCGATGGTCTTACCATCTTGGCTAGGATTCCATCATTGGATATCCTTGAGACCTAAAATGGAAAGATTCAGAAAACATGTCACTAATGTTTTCCTCTCAATCCCATAAAACCAACCATATATGCAAGCGACCTGCTTAGGTAGTGGGAATTTTTACCCATTAAGAAAGGTTGCAAACCAACTGATTAATTCACTAGTTGCAGGCGGCATCACTCGCCTTACAACTTGATTCTTAAATTCCCAATTGGTCAGTGATGAAATTTGACTAATCCCAATCAGTACACCTGATAGTTAATCATAAATCAACTATCAGGTGCCCCCATTTTGTTGGAAACTCTTCCCAACGAGATATTAAGCATTTACCTAGATTAATCCCTGACAGATTTGAATCAGGTGAATTACCTAAAATTCCCTAAACATTGTTACCCTGAAATTAGAGTCAACTGGTATCCAATTCACTTCGCTATAGGGAATTATCCCCTAGTAACCCCTGATAATCTAGTCATCTGGGAATATGGGCAAAAATCCCAACGCCCCCCTCTTGCCTAGATTTCCAACGAGAAAAGGATCAGGACAGGAGAATACCACTTTGGACACTCAGTAAAATACTTCTTTAGTTCAATCAGAGTACAGTCAATTGGTACTTAACAATGCTCAAGATGACCTTTGGCATGCGGCTCTCTTCCTCTTCCTCCTCGCTACTGCCTACTCAGAGCATTATTACCACAACCTTCTGTCATGTTGGGCTAATTGTTTTACTCATGATGATATTAATCCCAGGATCCAGGTTTCCCCCATCAGGGTATACTACCTGTTGTCATATTTAGGTTTCTTGGTCCAGCATCCTCAATTTCCTGATATTCTCCTTGTCCTTGAATTGAGATTCTTGCCATCAATGTTTGTTTTGTAGTGCAATTAAGAATGTTCATTTATATTCGCCCTTCTTATTTTCTCATAATACCTCTTGGCTCCTATCATTCTAATTCTTAAGGAGCTTATTCCATTAATTTTGAGATTACTTTCTCTGAAATTGGAGCTTAATTGATTTCAGAGTGCATAATGTTGACTATCATATAAGTCCAGCATCCCTCCTCTCATCTAGCTCATATGTCAAATTTGGAATCTCAATACCAACAACTGCTTAATAGCATCTTTGATAAAGACCTTTGGCTTTTCCAGCTGATTTGTCAATATGCACGTTGGAAACTCTTCTATGATCCTTCCAGGACTCATACTCCCAGTCAAGTACCCATGGCCAGTACTTCCATGGAATTACCAGAAATGGCATATAACCTGACGAAACCAGGTTAGCAATTATCTCTATTGACTCATGACCAATCCTTCTCTGTCATTGATTCCTGAGTTAGACTTCAAAACTCTCCTGGATTCAGCCCATTTGTGGATTTTCCTACCATCATCGTTGAACCTATTGAATTAAACCCTCCACTCTCAATCAATTATTCCTTGTGAGATCAGACTAGATTCCAGAGTTCCTTTTCTGACTCATCCAGTATTACAAGCCAACTGTTTTGGTAACTGAACTAGCCATTGGAACCATTGAACATTTTAAACTTACCTATGCAGAATTGAGAGCCCAAGTAACCAAGGCTCTGTCCATAGCTCTGAAACCCTCCAATCTTGAAAACATCCTATACCAAAATGTTGCGGCATATGCTCTTTGCTTTGCTGGCCAAGTTCTTCAAAGTTGGGCCACAAAGCTTCCAGACTCTCCTGGATTTCATCGCTCATTCTGCTTTCACTTCCGAGAAGCTCATACTGGTCATTTTCAGGATGTTATTCGCTTCCTGCATGAGTATCTCATTTCTGGCACATCCCATCAGTATCTTCCACTGATGGCTTTAATAAAACATGATTCAGCAACCCCTGCCTAGTATCCCTTGCTCAATGCCAGCCCATATGTCCAATGTTTTTGATGAAGCACATCAGCAAGTGCTTAAGACCAATCTTCTGTCTCTAGTTATAATCAGGATTATTTGAAGTTTTTTCTGAGCGCCTCTTCTTGTTCTGTTACTTCCCTCCCCAATCTGGGGTATTGCATTTGACATATTCTGATATTTCCATCTCTCTTCCCCTAGTCACTTTCTTGCAGGGACCAACATCTGCTCAACAAACTTGGTTTTGAGTAGGTCTAGCCCTCACTAGCGTCCAATCTCACATATATTTTGATGGTTTGTTTACTCCTACTGTGATCCATCCTCCCTCCCCCAAGAGGCGACATAGGCAGAATCATCCCCAAGTTGAGGATAGATAAAAAATAAAAATTATAAAAAATAGTATCTTTTTTTCTATGCTTTTATTTAATTTTTCCTTATGTTTTTATCAATCTTTTATTTTTTTCTTCTTTTTTTATAGAACTTGACCTTTTCTGAGTCAGTAGTCCATCTTATTATATTACTCCCTCAAATTGGTTCCTAGGTATACTTAGATCTACCAGTTTTCTATGGTTCAGATGAACTACTTTTTTAAGACAACCATCTAGTTTGGTTCAGCGGTCCTTTTTTGGACTTAACCAAATCATTAGGACAAACCAACTTAAAGGTTCAGCGGTCTTCAAAAACTCTTTTATTGTTATTTCTTCCATTGATCCATTGCTTTAAATACTTAGCAGGGACTTGATTTACTATCCTTCCATCCAAGAGGTTCTTGATGGAGTAGGCATCCTTTGCCACCTTGGCGATAATAAAAAATAGACCCAATCACAATGCATCCAATTTGTTTCTTCTCCTGAAACCATGAATATTGCAATAGGCAACTCTTTCGCCTATTTGGTATTTTTTTAAGGCTGAGAAGTTCTTATCATCCATCATTTTTGCTCAAATCTTTTTCTTTAAAGTAGTGAATGAATGCTTGCAATTGCATTTTGATCAAGATATTCATCAATTGGTTCAGGTACTGCTCAGCACTCATCCCTGAAGTTGGTTCCACCACTGAATATATAATTGGCAGCAACACGAGCTTTCTTCCATATAGTAACTCAATTGGCGTTTTTCCTGTAGCCATATGATGACATATATTGTAGGCAAACATCACCAAACTAAGGTACATTCCCATGTAGAAGTTCTTCCTGCAACAGCTTCCTCAGCGTCATGGCCAGCGTCCCATTGACTCGTTCTACCAGTCCATTGGTCTCCAGATGGTAGGGTACAGACATGACTCCTTGGGTCCCCACTATTTCATTTAATTGTGGGATCACATGAGACATGAAATTCGTTCAATTAACCTCAGAAAGACCTGCGAGCATCCAGGTTGGTATACCACTTGATCTAGGACAAACTTTGCAGTGCTGGTAGTGTCTATTTTTGCCAGGGGCCATCATCTCAACACATATCATCAGATGGTTGATTGCAACTATGATGTACTTGATATCCCTGGTACTCATGGTTAGTGGTCCCATCACATTTATGGACACCATATGCCAGGCAAATCCAGAGCGGACAAGTCAGTATCCAGTCATGTTTTTGTGTGGCTTATGCAACTGGCACTCCACACAGCAAGCCAGATAGTCTTCTACATCGTAGTTGATGGACTCCCAGTAGTAATACTGGAGAATATGATTGGCTTTTTCCCTCAGGCCTCCATGCCCAACAACCTTAAAAGTGGATTGAACAATAGCCACTCGTTCTGATGGCTTTGGTAATAATAATTGATTCCCTTTGATCCTCTTTAAAACTTGTCCATCCATGGTCTCAGTGTTTTCCATTGTTTTTTAAAGTGCACCTTGTATTCCTTGGGGATCATTCCCAATTTCTCTATCAACCATCCTCTGGAATAGCTAATCTTCTTGCTGGTATACCACTTGGACTATTTCTAGCCGTGATAAGCCATTAACATTATGATGAGAAGCTCCAGATCGGTGGACTATCTTATAATTTTAAGCCTGTAGCTTTAGCGCTTTTGGCCAGTCATCCTTCTAATCTTGTAAATTGTGTAGCCAACGCAAAAAAGAGTGGTCCATCACCACTTTGAAGTTTATTCCTTAGATATACACCAAAAACTGTTTACAGGCGTAAATGACCGTAAGGCATTCATGCTCAGTCATGGTGTAATTCATCTCAGCGGCTGAGATTGTCCGGCTCATATACGCCACCAGATGTTCAGCCCCAAGTTCATCTACTTGGCTCATTATGGAGCCAATTGCCATTAACGAAGCATCAGTTTGTATTATAAGTTCTTGGTCGAAATTTGGATATTTCAAAATTGGAGAATCTATTAAATACTGGCGTAAATCATCAAAGGATCTCTGAGCCTCTTCACTCCAAACAAATCCTTTTTTTGCATCCTTCAACAAATGGAAGAAAGGCTCAGCAATTCTTTCAAAATCCTAAATAATCTTCTATAGTATCCAACCATTCCAAGGAATACTTGATGCCTTGGACACTCTTTGGTATAGCCATTCACTCTATGGCCTCAATCTTCTGGGCTTGCAGCTGCAGTCCACTAGAGTTGATTACTAATACCAGATTTTTAACTCTTTCTTGAAGAAGTGGCACTTCCTTGGCTTAATCTTCAGGTTGGCCACAGATAGTCGCTTAAACACTTCCTCCAAGTGGTGCAAATGGTCAGTAAACGTCCTACTGAACACATTTATATCGTCCAAGTACACCAGGATGCATGGCAACTTCAAATCATTTAGTATGGCTTTTATGGCTTTCTGGAACGTCGCAGGTGCATTGCATAGACCCTGGGGCATCCTCATCAATTGATAAAGCCCCTGCACAGTAATAATCATACATTTCTCTTGGTCCTCTCTTGGAAAATCGATTTGCCAATATCCCAATATTAGATCCATTGCAGAGAAATACTTTGCTTCTCCCAATTGATCTAGCGCATCATCAATTTGTAATAGTGAATATGAATCCTTCTTCATAATCTTGTTCAGCTTTCAATGATCAATCACCAACCGATTAGAGCTATCCTTCTTCTTCACAATAAGGATAGGGCTCGCCCAGGGACTTGATTATGGGACTAGAAGCCCATGCTTCACTAGTTTGCTGATTTCTTCCTATGCTACTGCATCAGCTACCTTTAATTGTCAAATTGGTCTCATTCTGATTGGCAATTTTTCCCCAGTATCTACCTTAGGGATCACATCTCTCATGCATCCCAAAGTTCGAGTTGTCCTGGGAGAATACTTCCTGATATTTTTAAACAATTTGAGCACCTCCTCTTAATGTCCTTACACTAGATCAGCATGTTGCTCTCGATCAGCCAATAAATTAATAATCTCAGTTACCCTGGCCAGTAATCCCATTTCATTGAGGGTCCCAAAATTGTGGAATTTCCTCAGTTCAGCCATCAGGATGAAGTGAACAAACATGACGATCTGATTCCTCTCAATTTTCATCAGTTTTTCACTTAAATTCACCAGGAGAACTCAAATTTCTCCATGGTCTGGCATAATTACTCCAGGAGCCACCCAAGGCTTTACTTTGGACTTCTTCCAGGGGCTTCTGACTTCCCATACAGCAGCTCTGGTATTTCCAATGTCAACCTCATGTCAACTATTATCTGTGCTTCTGACGATATGGTTCTTGCACTCTTGATCCTCAGCAGAATTCTCCAATTTTCTAGGATTTCTGTTGGCATTTCTCATCGCTTTCAGCCAACTAGTTGGTATCAAATTGGGACAATGCCATCATTGTAGATCAGGTTGTTGAAGTATTTCTCCTAGTCAGTGGAGCTTACCCATATTTCTGATAAACTAATGGTAACGTTTGACCCAATATAGTCAATATATTATCCAAATAGTTACATTTAACTCCATATTTTTATAGAAACTCCATACCAATCAGAATATTGTAGTTTTGGTAGGCAAAAACTATTGCTGGAGCGGATACCACCAAGGATTCAAATCAAAGTGGTAGAGTGCTATACGCTCCACATGAGATGGCGGTATTTGGCCTGGCTGTCCCATATTCTTTCTTAGGTTATAAATCAGGCGAGATCTTCAACCTCCTCACCAGCTTGGTCAAGACAATGTTGATAGGCGCTCCACTGTCAACTATTGCCTGCACCCATACTTGATTAACTAGTATACCTATATATGTACACTTGGAGTATTTTAAAATCATGTTTACTGAGTGATAGCAGCATTATCTGCCAAATTGATGGTGTGAATTAATTGTGCCACCAGATCAGGAAACAATTCCTGATCGTGCTAAGGGGGATTGACAGGTTTGCCTCATCATTTTTGACTTCAATCAATTCTTCTGGATTATCTGCATCTCAAATCTTGTCTGCCAGTTGTCACATGTCTGGATGAGCAACTTCCTTAAATTTCAGGGTTGGTCCCCTTTTCTCTGGATCTTATTACCATGTTCACATATAAATTGACCAATTGATATAGATGATCCTTCGCGTCATCATTGATGAACGGATCAATAATGTCAATTTTTTTATGCATAATATCTAGAGAAACATATATTTGCGCAGCTCTAGACTGTTCCCCATCTAGGCTGTGGGCTCTTTCCTGACTCCTGTGCGGGTTTATACCCTTTCACTTGGACCACATTGATCTGTTGTTTAGGTTTCTTGCAGAGCACAGCGAAATGTCCATTTCCTCCGCACTGGTAACAGACTTTTCCTTCTTATTGATCTGTATAAACTTTTTAGGCTTATTTCCCAGCACAGTTTAGTGTTCATCTCCTTAGCACCCTTGGTCCCATTTGTGGGATTTAAATTTCATACTGGATTAAATTTGAAGCTTCTATTAAGAGCATCAAAGGTAGCTCCCAATATTTCAAATGATCCACCATCTGAGAGGTGGTAATCTCCATTGCAAACATGGAAGACATCATTCAATGTAAATTGCAATAGGGTTGAAGGGCCGCTTGTAGTGCGATCTGGGCATCAAAATCATCCAGAACTTTTCCTCTAAACAAAGTCTGCAATTTCTGGTAGAAACAATCGGCAAAACTTGCTAAGGATTCATCCTTCTGGAATTGAATGCCCATGAATCCTTGTTTGAGCTTCAACATACACATGGAAACTTACAAATTTCTTCATAACGGACACCTTGGCCTCTGAGTATGACCAGCTGTCCCCCTCTAGATGGGGCCACACTAGGTTCTGGCAATTGGTATCCAGGCAATTCATCACCATCAAAGCCTTTTGATGATTGACGTATTTGAACATCGCCATATTGAGTAATTGGAAAAACGCAGGGGTATTATCCTGATGGAAAGTTTGTAATTTTGGTGGCACTTAAATTCCTCTGAGGTTTCTCAAGCTACCTCTCTTGGTTCAGCTACTTGGCTCACTTGAGGAGTAATTTCAGGAGTCATCTTTGAAATGGCTGTGAAAGCAGGCGGCATATTTTTTGGGGCTGTTGTTTTTCCAACTGGAGTCCATGGAGTACTTTCTTCAGCTTCAGTCGCTGCATATGGCTCACATTCAAATTAGTAAAACTTCAACTCCTTAATTTGCTTAATCATCTACTCTTTATCTGCGCTGAATGCTCTTAAACAAACGCAATACACTTCACATTCCATTTTTAAAATAAGACTTCTCAAGCTAAATCTCCTTCCTTTTTCTTCAATGACGTTACTTTTACAAATAACTCATTGCCAAAACTAGTGACATTTTCAAACACATTCCTCAGACTTATTAACTCTCTCCTCAAAGGCAGCAAATTCTCAATGATCCACAGAATTCAAGGCGTTCTGGATGACAGTTGCTAACTCCATCCAGAGTTTTTTAGCTCATCCTTATATGCCATTGTGTCCTAGTCTCTTAATCAACTACACCTTTAGTGAGCACCAATTGTTAAAATTTATGGGTTTCATTGATTGTTCATGGCTGATAACCCCTAAATTAATTAATTGCAAAGGTTCAGTGTTGTGAAATTCTCCATGTTGTTTGATAATATTATGAAGCCTATCATCCATAGTTGAATAAAGCACTAGCATTGAATCCAACGCTTGACCAGTATTCCTCCTCAAAATACTTAAGATGACCTCAATAAGGATTTGTTCCCTTATACCGCCTAACTTGATCCATGCTCAGATCCTCGTTTACAACTTCTCTTTGGTGACACACAGTTGGCAGAAATTCCCTTCTTAGCTCAGCTTCTCTTCTCTGGATCATGCTCATAATCTTACTATTTATCCTAAAGAGCCTCCAATTAAGGCACACAGCAATAATTTACTTGAAGAAGAATAGAACTAAGAACAAATTCTGGTAAGTACTTGTTTTATTAAACTCTCATTGCTTGTTTTTATTAAATGAATTCTTAGGGAAATTTATAGTGAGAATTTGGCGCCCTACCCTTGGTTAGCACCTTATTGATGAAATGGTAGCCATTGCCATTGAATAACCCACCGTATATCATCAGCGATGGTCTTACCATCTTGGCTAGGATTCCATCATTGGATATCCTTGAGACCTAAAATGGAAAGAGTTGGAAAACATGTTTCTAACGTTTTCCTCTAAATCGCAGAAAACCAACCACATTTGGCAAGCAACCTGCTTAGGTAATTTGACTTGTTACCCATTTAGGCAGGTTTCAAAACTAACTTATTGATTCGCTAGTTGCAGGTGGCATCACTCACCATTCAACTTACTACTTACATTTCCAATAATTCAGTGATGAAGCCTAACTTATCCCAATCGTTACACCTGATAGTTAATCACTATCAGATGCCCCTATTTCGTTGGCAACTCTGCCTGAAAAGATCTTAAACATTCACCCAGATTGATCCTCAACAGATCCAAACCAGGCGAATTTTTTTAAAATCCCCCAAACATTGTTACTTTAAAATTATGGTCATTTGATATACAATTAACTTCGCTATAGGGAACTATCCCCTAAAAACCCCTGGTAATCTGGTCAGCTGGGAATATGGGCAAAGATCCCAACACTTACTAACTGGTAATTCCATTTCAGTGATTGTCGCACATTTTTCTTGATCTTCCTTTGGAAAATATATCTACCAATATCGAAAATCAAATCCATTGCTAAAAAGAACATGGATTCCCCTAGGCAATCAAGTGCATCTTCAATCCTCGGTAGCAGATACAATTTTTTGGTGATTGTTTCAACTGGTGGTAATTGATCACGCAATTTGATTTTTCCTTTTTCTTTACAATAAGGTTTAACTTACCTATAGTCTTGATGACAGTACAAGGAGTCCATGATCAATCAAATGCTGATTTCTTCACTGACTACTGCTTCAGAAGCTTTGGACTAGCGGACAGGTTGCATTTATTTAATGGATTTCTCACAATGTCAACCTTATGGATCACATCTTTAGCGCATCTAAGGTCATGGTCATCCTTGGCAAACACTACCCTATATTTTTCAAATAATTTTACCAATTCTTCTTGCTGTCACTCCAATAACTCAACCAGTTTCTCACAAATTGACCAGCACATTAACGCTTTCAGCACCATACATTAGTAAATTATCACGTTTAACATTCCAAAGTCATAAATTTCTTAATTTTTGCCGTCACGATTAAATGTGAAAATGAAAAAGACTTGATTTTTCTAATTTAATCAGATTTTCGCCAAGATTAGCCAGTAGCACTCATATTTTGCTATGGCCCAGCATTATAATCCAAGCATCACCTATGGCTTCAGTCTCAGAATAATCCGTGGGGCGATGACTTCTCCAAAATTGTTCTATTACTTCTAATGTTTATACCGTGTTAACTATTTTTGCATTCCTGGCATAATGGTAGACTTGTTTTTATCCTTGATGGTATCCCACAATCTTTGAGAATCTCCTTCAGCATTTCCCTGATTTTTGTCTAAATGTATTGGATGTCAATTATGCTTCATTGTAAATCAGAATTATAAATTATTTTTCTTTGTCAGCGGGGTTTCTCCTCTCTGCTGATATACCAATGGCAGAAGGTGTCCAAAAACTGTTAGGGTATTTTCCTCAAGATCACATTTAACACCATACTTTCTCAGGAATTCTATCCTGATTATGTCATAAGTATTATTTGCTAACACTATAGCAGGAGCTGATACCTTTAGAGATCCAAACTGAAACGGTAGTGCTTTATATTCTCCGCAAGATGTTGTGGTATCCAGTCCAGCAGTTCCATATTATTTTTAAGAGCTCTAAATCTGGCGAAATCTTCATTCACTACACCAACTTGTTTAAAAATATTGTGGGCACTCCACTGACAAATATCACCCATACTATTATTTGATTGACCATAATAACCACATATTGCACTCAGAGTATTGTAATAGAGTCTTTACTGAGTGAATCCTGGCATTATTTTTCAAATCAAAAGTATGAACAAACTGCATGTAAACATCAGGTAAAAATTCCTTAATCACACAAATTGGAGTGAAGCGTTTGCTTCAAGTTTTGTCTTAATTAGTTCCTCTGTGATTTCAGTGGTTCAGTTCTTTTCTGACAACTGGTGAGATTATGGCCAATCAACTTCTTTCATGATTTTAGGGTCTATCCGCTTCATCTTTGCTCAGGTAATTGCATTTGCATCCAAATTGATTACCTGGAAGAGAGGATCAGGTGTATCTTTATCTATGAATAAATTGGAGATATCCATGTCATTAAAATGTCAGGGTAACAGATTTGATCTCAGCGATAGGTTGTTCTATATCTAGACTTCTGGTCCTTTTCTAAAATCATGATCAGTTTTATCGTCTTTAGACTGTTTATAAAACTTGCTCTTTAGGCTTCTTATACTGACATTAAGCAACCACATGCCCAAGTTTTCCACAATAGTTTCATAAGATTTGGGTTTTACCCACTCATTTTAGTCCTTCAGCTTATTTCCCATTATGACCTAATTCTACTGATCTTTATTTGGCTCAGCGAATTTCACTGTATTATGAGTTCTGGCAGGAATGGCTTTAAAGATTTGATTAGGTGCTGCAAGGTTTCTCCTAGCATCTTAAGATACTCCACCATCTGCGATGTGGAAGTCTGGTTTGCCAGCACTGACACCATAGTGTGTTGCAAATCTCTATAGGGTTGAAGCGCCTTTTACATTGCTTTGCAAGTTTAAAAAGCTGTAAAACTTTTGTACCAGCCAGTATTTGCAATTCATGGTTATTTACCCAATGAAAGCAGCCAATATTTTGTCTTTTTTTAAAATATTACCATAAACTCCTGTTTCAGTTGACCATCTTTATAGGACTACCAAATTTAATCACTATTGCTTCTTTAGCGTTGCTATATGTACAATTATCCTCGTTGAGATAGTACAACACCAGATTTTGACATTTGGTATCTAATTAGTTAATCACGATTATTACTTTCTGTTAGTACCGTATCCAAAAATTGTCATTCAAATTAGGCGGAAAAACGTCGGTGCAATATCCTGATAAATGTAGGTAGTTTAAGCTTTCTATGAAATTCTTCAGTTGCTACGCTGGCAGGAGATTTCTGCTCAGCAACCTGACTAATAATAGGTTTTCAGGAGTTATCTCTGATATTGCAGAGAAAGATCCAGGCAATCCCTAGAGGTTTTTAATTTCCTAACATGATTTTTGTGCATCTCATTAATTAACTTAATGCGCCTCCATCTGGGTGCAATCACAATATTGATTTTCAAGCTCTTCTAAGCACTTCTGCATCCTCGCAAGTCTTCCTGAATTTATGCAAACGTTCTCTATTCACTTCTCATTCAGTTTTAAGAAATAGTTTCTCTTTGATTAATTCAGTCTCCTTCCATTTCAATGACGTGCCTTTTCCATAAAAGTCATAATTGACCTTTCCAACTTGTTTAATTTACTACTAAGCTTTTTTTCACTTGCTCCCCCAAATTAGCAAAATCAACTTGTGATGCTGAGATCAGCGCATTCTTGTTAATGGTTTCAACTTTTGTCCACTTCTTCCTAAGTTTCTTTTTGAATGACATTGTGCTGATAACTTATGTATATTTGGCCTGAAAATTTAACTATACCCCTGCAGTGAGCATTAAAAAAACTTTTGGGCTGGAGTTTTTACTAATTTCTCAAGTTTACTGCATGGATTCTGGTGTGTGCGCTGAAACAGATGATTGATTAATAAACTGATTGGGTTGACAATAGTATGAAAACTATTGTCTTAGTTGAGATTTTCACCACCTCTTTGAGTATTGTCCTCAATGCTAGACTTATAATAACACTCCTCCTTCTAATGTTAGAAGGCAATCTGATGAACTCTTCAGTAACAAGGGAATAATCTCCTTCAACTCTTTCTCTATTCTCTTAGGAGTCGCTGAGAACTCAACAAGCAATATTTAACTAAAGAATATCTGATCATTCAACTATAATCCCTAGAGTAAAAAACCAATGACTGTATAACAGTTAGATATTTAATCCATTAATTATTGCCAATTAACTTTCTGCTTTAATTAATTAAAATCAAGGGAATTTATAGAAAATCCAGCGCCAAACTCTTACATTGGCAACTCAATGTGGAGACGGCAGCTTATACTGGTGAATTATTCCTCCTAAGTCACAACCACATTATTGGTATTTTTACCCATATTCCCAGCCTGCTAGATTACCTGATATCGCTAGGGGAAAATTCCCTAAGGCGAAGTGAATCAAAAATCAGTTGGCGCAAGTTTTGGAGGAACTACGCTCAGGGGATTTTGGGATATTCGCCTGGTCATATCTGTCAGGGATCAATCCAGATGAATACTTAAGATCTCATCGGGTGGAGTTGATGATGAAATAGGGGCATCTGATAGTGATTAGCTATCATGTGTACTGATTGGGATTGGTTGGTTTTCATCAACAACTGATTGGAAAAGAATAGTAAGTTGTGAGGCGAGTAATGCCACCTGTAACTAGCAAATTGATTGGTTGGTGAGTGACCTGCCATAATGGGTAATAAGTCCCATTACCTAAGCAGGTTGCTAGCCAAATATGGTTGATTCGCTTGGATCAAGAGGAAAATGTTAGGGACACATTTTCTGACTCTTTCCATTTTGAGGTCTCAAGGATGTCCAATGATGGAATCCTAGCCAGGATGGGGAAGATTATTGCTGCTGAGATGAGGATGGGTGTTTCAATGGCAACGGCTGCTGTTTCATTGAAGAGGTGTCAACTGAGGGTTAGACAGCTGGATCCCCCACTATATAATTCCTTAGGATTTACTATAATAAAAAACAGTATTTAGATGACCAGTACTTAACAGTAATATTATCAGTTTGGTGTATAGTTAGACTATCAGCTTCTATTGTATTGTTCTAACTCAGTAATATTATTGCAGAGGGCAATAATTGGAAGACTCTCAGAGAGAAGAGTAAAGATCTGAGCGGTGATCTAAAGAAGAAAGAACCACAATCAGGGATAGCTGCTGACTATGTGTTGGGCTGAGAGAGACTGTCACTGGGGTATTTTAGTGAAGATTGGGTGGACAAGAGTATAGGGAATGAATCCCTACAAGTACGACTTTACAAGTATTTAATCAGAAACAATGGCTGAGTGTTGGGCTAAAATATAGTTCAATATCAACTACAGATAATAGTCTCCATATTATTATTGACTAATGATACATTCTATATAATGTGCCAAAGTGCACAAGGAAACCAAACCTGTGAAGTAAAAAGGTTACTGGGTTGCTTGCCAATAATCAACCTAGAGTAACTTTTTACACACATGATTCTCCTCATCCAGCTAGTTGGGTTCCACCGCCAACTAGAAATGTGAAATTTTTTGGTTAATTTTAAAATTCAACCTCTTTTTCAATTAATACTCAGTGGGCAACCTAATTAGGCTAGCAACCTGCTTAGGTTATAGGACTTTTTGCCCACTAATAGTAGGTCATATTAACTAAAAGATTTAACCACAAGTTGCTATCATAAGTGTTGTTGTCACTTTAGCGACTATTCATAAAATTCTGAGTCAATTGGTGAAAAACTTAAATTTGGCTAATATAACTAAATTACCAATAAGTAATTGGTAATCAAAATCATATAGTAAATAAATTGTCAGGGATAATCTCCAAAAAAATAATACCAATATGGAGAAATCAAACCCTGGTGGATTAGCTAGTCTTCCGTTAGGAATAACTACCAACAATAGTTACTATCTCTTATGACAATTCATCCACTAATGTGAATTAACTATTGAGCAAAGAAGACTGTGTCATAATATGATTGGGTTAGATATGATGGTCATAAAATCCCAACATCTTGTTGGCCCCTTTTTGCAGGAGCGTTGATTTGGGGACTTTGTCATGGAAATCGAGTAAAGGAGGTTGCAGGGGGTAAAATTTTTTAGTAAAAAGGTACCCAAAGATGGCGAAATGTCAAGCAGTAAAAAGTAACGTCCCAGTTTATCTTCATGGTGTTTTATATGAATTTTTAAAGCACAACACAGATAAAGTTTGATGTAAACCAATAGGGAAAAGAGTCCCTGAGGTTGAATGAGTTGGATAAGGACCACGGCGGAAATTAGAAAAATAAGACATGGCATACTCAACAAATAGGTCACGGCAGAGGTGCTGGTTTTACAAACAAAAGGAGGTTTGGACCATAAACAAGAAACTGAGTTTGGCCATTTGTAATAGGTTTTAGACACAGTTTACTAAGAGAAAAGCCCTTAAAACAAGGGAAAACTTAGGCAAATACTTAAAAATCTTTATTTCTATAAACATAAAATATTTTAGAAAAGCAAGGGCGTTTCTCAGCTTAGATATCAAGTATAAGGGGAAATTTCACAATAGTTTCAAAGGGATTAAGAAAACCGATCAAAATTAATTTTTTTTTGAATTTCAACA
This sequence comes from Massospora cicadina, assembly GCA_022478985.1. Taxonomy (NCBI): domain Eukaryota; kingdom Fungi; phylum Entomophthoromycota; class Entomophthoromycetes; order Entomophthorales; family Entomophthoraceae; genus Massospora; species Massospora cicadina. Next base: position 134,936 of record JAKSZP010013308.1, on the reverse strand, counting down.
AAATCAAAATTTTCTGAACTCAGCATAGTTTTGTTACTTTGTATCTTCTTATTTTCAAGATTTTTTAACTAATTTCTGCCAGGTTTTTAGACATTTTGGTATCATTTTTTTCAAGCCTGACTGGCAAAACAAGAACTCATTTAGCAGTAAATGACCTTAAAGAGTTCCTTAGTGTCCCTCAAGTGTTTGGCTTTGATTCCAGGGGCTTCAGATGCTTGGCCTTAAATGAGTGGTTTACCCAGGTAAAATGTCACTATTTGTGACATCACCACCCACTCTTGACTGGGGTTCCACACCGCCTGAGGGGAAGTTGTCCAAGGAAAAGTTCTTGTGGGTGCTGATAGCTCCATGGTGGCCAGGGAGGTTTGAGTGTCAGGGGCCTATAACGTGGGAAATCGTAGATGGAAGTCAATGTCAGCTCTTGAGCGTTTAACCAGCCTCTATGAGATAACCAGCTGTTCTCAGTTTCTTCATAGCCTTTTCAGGACACCAAATAATGGAGACAACGTTAGGATAGGCGGGAGGCGATGATAGCATTGATCTCATATTGGGGTTCACCATCTACTATCACTGGAACGGTGTAGGAAGGCATGGGCCCCTCAAAGGGGGTCAGGAGGCACTCATGAAGAGTGTTGAACACTTTGATGGAAGGGGGTAGGTCAAATTGGTAATCTGACAGGCCAACCTTTCTGATGATCTTAAAGAATCTAAGACGCTTGGAACCTAGATTATGGCAGCGCTGCTTCAAGTGAAGACTTTTAAAATTGACTTGACTAAGTCGACTAGCTTGTACTCAGGGTCTTCATGACGCTTGCAGTCAGCATATGCTTTATAGATCCTCACAGCATCAACAAGATGATCTTTTAAAGCCTGATGTATGTCTCTGAGCTCTTTGGCATCAACATCTGTGGATTCAATCCATAGATTCATATTAATATGGTATTGTAACCATAGTTTGTAAAAAAGGGGATGTGCCTGTTAAGGTATGAGTAAGGTTATTATAGGCGAATTGCACCAGTGGAAGGTAAAAGGCCCAATTGTTCCGTTCTGCATTATATAACTACGCAAAAATTGCCCAAACCTTTTCACTTTCTTTCTGTCCATCTGACTGAGGGTGAAAGTCTATGGAGTGGCAGGAGCGGATCCCTAAGATGAAAAGTAATGTTTCTTAGAACTGGGCAGTGAATTAGGGCCACAATTGCTTATAATTACCTCTGGGAGGCCATGTAGGCAAAAAATGTGGTTTACAATAGGTGGTCAGTATGGATGGAGGTTATTGTAGTATTGCAAGTGAAAAATGGGCCACCTTGGTAAATTGGTCCACCACAACCATCGTCACATCATACCCTTAGGACAAGATCAGTTCAACAATAAAATAAACTCACTTATGTCCATGGGCCCTCTGCAGCTAAGAGAGGGACAAATAAACCAGAGCTCTTCTTAAAACTTAGTTTAGACTGATTACATGCTAGACAGGACTTGTGAATCTGGCCACATCAGTGGCGATGCCCATCCAGCTGTAGGAGCAGCATACTAACTCAAGCGTCTTGTTCTCGACATGGTGGCCAGCAATGGAAGGGTCATGGGCTTCACAGATCACTCCTCACTCAAGGGTCCAGGTGGTACCCACCGCTTTCCCTGTTGAAGGATAACCCCATACAGCAGATGGTAGCCTTTGTCCAGAGATTTGAAATTTCTCTGGCAGTCTTGTTTGATATTTTCATAGTCTGCTGACAGGGGTGAAACAGCCTATAGCGGGCAGGGGTGTAAGTTTCACCTTCCAGGCTCCATTATGAGTAGAGTGGGGGCGGGTTGCCAAGTGGGACCTCCTTCATCTGATCCAGCCTAATCAACTCATGTTTATTATGGGCGTCATTAGTGCTGGATTTAAGGCAAAAGCAGGGTTTAATGATAGGGCATCTGGAAAGAGGTTTTAGTTACCCTTATTTAAATCATATTGGAAGTTGATTCTGGAAGAATTCCCAACCACTGGGACTGTAAAGGGGTCAGCTTCTGGGGGGCATAGTTTTAAATCAAATCCTTGTGTTCAGTGCGGACAGTAAAGGGCCAACTAGAACCGTGAAAATCATGGCGCCAGTGCTGTACAGCCTCAAAGACAGCAAGAAGATCCTTATCATAGATAGAATAGTTGAGCTGCGCCAGGGACATTAACATGGTTGGAAAATGACATCTTAATTGGGACCAACGTTAAAAACAAAGCAACATGTCAGGAGGCCAAGAAGGTGAAATTGGAAGGCCTCCCTGACCTCAAGCATACCATAGATCAATGCTGAGTAAAGGCGAAGTATGCCCAGGTTGGTCCTATGGATGCAAGAGAAGTTTGGCCCTGTATAGTAGCAGGGGCGTTAAAATGAACTAGCTTTTCAGTAAACAAAAATGGTTCGCTTCATTTTTTAGGTGAATGGGGTCTTGAGACCTGTTCAGTTTTCGAAATTTCAGCTCAGGTCAGCCACTTCTACAATCAATTACCCGAGTTCAGTCATTTGCTAAGTACAGTGTATTGCCTGATGGAAACGTGCACCTATTGATGTGCCTCAGCTTAATTTTCACTTCCTTCAATTAATTGTTTCCTAAAATCCCTTAATTCCTCATGTTGAGACCAATTTTCCCATTGGTCAACTTCCCTTATAATAAACCCCCTCACTAAGTACACCATTTTTATATTTATGTTATCTTGGTCTATCCTGTGCATGGACCTCTTCAAGGAGTTCTCACACAATGTTAATTGTTTAATTATAACTGCAACAAAACTATCCACCTGTGCACTGTTGGGTCTCCCAGGTTTCCTCCAACCTAGGGCATCTATACCCTACACTCCAAGCACCGCAGGTTTATATTTTGGTTATTTCCTATAATAATAGCCATATTTGCCCTATGTTATTACAGCTCAAGCACTCTATGCTGGGCTCTAGTAACTTTAATACTTGCAACTAGTTTCCTGGAATTGCCCTGTGCACCATGCACCTCCACGCTGGGAACAGGAGAGTTATAGACACTCTCCTTACATTAGTCAACCAAACCTTTGATATTATGTGCATGAACTTTTTCCATGTGGGACTTTTGTGAAGTGCAAACCGTGTGCGCCAGCTGTTGGCCATGGCCGCAGTGGAGCTCACCACTGTTTGCTCTTTTTCCCAAGGTTGGAGCATCTTGGCATTATTTTTGATGCCTCTAACTGGAAAGTACCTACCCTTCTTGCTCATACCCAGTGAATATGGACGCTTTGCAGTCCAGAAGTTGAGATTCACTGATTTTCCGCTGAAAATAATAAGATTGATCTAAATAAACTGGGTTTACTTTGGCAGCACGTTTGGATGATGACGGTGGAATCTTTGAAGATGGGCCTGGGGGTGATGTCCTTGGATAACGTTGGGCAACCCGTTGCTGTAATGGGAATAGGGTTGTTCACGAATACAAACACGTTTTATAATGAAAAAACCATATATACCTCCAAACCATATTTACTCTTTTATGACTCAGATATGGAACCTACTCTTGTGTATCAAATTACCCCAGAGAACCCACGCTTAACCACCACAATGATTCGCGGCACCCAGGAGGTAGAGAAGGAGTTACAATTATAACATAAAAACTTTTTTGCATTGGCTGAAGATATGGTGGGATATGTGGCTTTAGTACTAAGAGTGGCCAAATATCTCTCTCCTTTCTTTGTTGCAGAAATGTATCCTGGGGTTAGGATAGAACCTAAAGAAGAGTATGGTGGTGAAGTGTTGGCGCTGTCTGCTATAAATAAAGATCATTTGGGATATTTTCTACTGACTGCTACCATTTAATCACCTTCAAGTAAAATTAGCACTACTATTTTGGTGGATACTGGAGCCTCTGAGAATATCATTGACCAAGACCTAGCTGACTGCCTTGAGCTGAGTTACTTGCCAGGTGGTATGGTCAGGGGAGGGGCTTCCCAAGGTATTCCCACCCTGAAGGTACTAGGGTTAGTGGGTTTATCAAGTGGTCAAGTACCTTTAGTCGGACTGTTTCCAAGCAATCAATAACCTTTTATACCCCATTATCTTAAGGGTGGAATGGTGGAGAAAGTTTGACGTAAGGACCAAATTGAGAGACAATATCCTATCCCTGACATTAAAGAATGGTCTTAAATCAGTTGACCCTTTGTCTGAGGCTAACTTTCAGGGCGATTTGCCTCATTGGCCCAACATCCACAACCTCAATCTCGCTCCATTGTTGAAGCCCTCTCTGGAGGTACCTTTACCTTCTTATTTGAAGGGGATGGAATCTTCATTTGATGCAGCTTCAGCCAATGATTTACCTGCTCATTTAGAGTATGATTATGAGTTCAAGCTCACTGTTGATCTGGTGCGCATATCTTCCCCAATTTACCCTTTGACTGTATGAAAGGAAGAATCCTTAGATGTGTGGGTTAAGGAGCAGTTAGCCAAAGACGCGATTTTTCAGCGTACCTCCCCAGTATGCTCCCCACTTCTCTTTATGGAGAAAGATGATGGAACTTTACGCCCTTGCGTAGATTATGGGAACTAAACAATTCACTGTACCAGATATACATCCCATCCCCTTGGATTCACAGACTTCTCGCTATGTGGAGTTGGCTAAAGTCTTTTCCAAATTGGATTGCCTCAATGCGTTCAATCACTTCTGATTAAGAAGGGAAAGGAGTGGTTAACTGCATTCTGTACCAGATAAGGGATTTTCCAGTTTTGGGTCATGCCATTTGGGCTTAAGAATGCCCCTGCTATCTTTTAACGCTGGATTAATGTGGCTTTGGGGGACTGGTTGGAGTATGTGCGGTTGCCTACATGGAAGATATTGTGGTGTTTTCCCCTGATCATGAGTCCCATGTGGTACACCTTTGGAAAGTGGTGGAGAGGTTGAAGGCAGCCCGCCTCACGCTGAAGATCAGAAAGTGTGAATTATCAAAGTCCCAGGTCACTTTTCTGGGCAACGTCGTATTTGACCAAGGACATATGATAACTCCAAAGAAGAAGGCAATTTGTGAATGACCCACCACCACTCTAGTCAAGGAAATGAGGAGTTTTTTTGGGGATGTTTACGTTCCTCAAGAAGTTCACGCCCAATCTTTCTGAGGTGGCAGCGCCCTTGTATAAGGCCAGTGGTGCAGAAGTGCTTCAGTGGTCCCCCGTTTTGAAGATGCTTTCCAAGCAGTAAAGTGCACCCTGTTGTCCACGTCCATCCTTCGCTAAGTAGATACTGATAAGGAGTTCATTGTGTCTACTGATGCTTCTAACTTCACCATAGCGGCTGCCTTATTACAAGTAGGTGAAGATGGTAAAGAGCATCTGATAGGATATTTTTCTAGGAAGATGTCTATGCATGAGTTAAACTACGCTTTTATGACAAAGATTTTTATTAGCAGTGGTGGAGGCGTTGACTTATTGGCGCCATCACTTGCATGGCTCTTCCCAACCTTTCCGTGTGTGTAAAGATCACTGTGCCTTACTTTACTACCGCACTCCTCATGTCTTAATTCCATGGCAGACCCATTGGCATGAGACCCTTGCCCAATTTTCATTTTCTTATGAGTTCGCCAAGGGCAAGGAGAATGGGTTGGCGGATGCTTTGAGCCGCAACCCTACATTAGCTCCTGATCCAAAGGAGGTAGAGGTTCATAACACCCAGTTGATGATTCCGACAGGTAAGACACATCTCAACTTCCCTCTTTCACGGCCAACAGGCCAGCGCTTGCTCCTATGGAAAATGCGGAGGAATACAGTATGTTCAGAAAGGTAGTCCTTTCTCAGCCATTATCAGACAAACATACTATGGTACTTGCTAAGAGCACGCTGTATCAGGAGGATACAAACAGGGTTTATCATGTTAAGGATGAAATGGTGTGGTTCCAGGGGCGTCTATGGGTTCCTTCTGGACCACTTCGCCTGGAAATATCCAGGACCATCATGATGGAATCACCCTATGTCATCCTGGGAAAGCAAAGACCTTAGAGTTAATTCGATGCACCTACAAGTGGAAAGGCTTACCTGCTCAGGTGGGGCGGTATTGTAAGGAGTGCCTGGTCTGCAATCAGATGAAACCCAATCGTCAACCTTTAGCAGGGTTGCTGGTACCAGTCCAAAAGGCTGAAGGGCCCTGGAATTCCTCTCAGTTGATTTCATTGTGGAATTACCTCTTTCTGATGGCTATGATGCCATCATAGTGGTTGTGGACAATTTTATGAAGTTCGCCCATTTTATCCTTGCAGAATAACAATAACCGCAGCTGAGATGGCTAGGTTCTTCGTCACTCATATGTTTGCGCTTCAGGGGTCCCCCAAGAAATTATTAGTGATTGGGGACCCCAGTTAACTTCTGTCTTTTGGGAAAAGTTGTGTAAGACTCTTCAGATTCGCCCCTGCCATCAACTGCCTATCACCCCAATCAAATGGGAAGACTGAACGAGTGAACCAGCGCTTGGAACAGTTCCTGCAGTGTTACACTTCTTCGGATCATTCAGATGTGGCTCCTCACCTTCCTATGGCTCAGTTTAGCTACAACAACACTTTGCATTCTTGGATTAATTGTTCCCCATTTTTTGCCAACCATGGTTATAACTCCGCCTTTAACATGGAGCCCAGATGTGGATCTAAAGTTGAAGCGGTGGTGGAATTTGCCAAGACTATCAAGAAAGTACACCAGGGGGATTCCCCGAGTTTGGAGGCGGCAATGCAAGTATATAAGGAGAATGCTGATGGTAAGAGATGAGTGGATTCAGCGTATAAGGAAGGGGATCTCATGATGCTTGATGCTTGCAACATCCCTATCAAGCAGCCATGCAAAAAACTGGGTCCAAAGAGGATTGGTCCTTACCATGTAGTTAGAAAGGTGGGACATGCCTCATACCAGTTGGATCTTCCCTCCGCGTTTCAGATCTTCTACGTCTTTCATGAAAGCAAGTTGAACCTGTTTGAGGGCCCCCAACAGAAACTCATGAGGATTATCTCATGGATGGGGTGCCCTAGTGGGAATTGGAGGAAGTAGCCTCCTACAGAGCAAAGAGAAAACTTAAGTATCTGGTATCTTGGAAGGGATTCAAAGAAGTGGAGAACAGTTGGGTACCAGTGCATGATTGTGCACATGCCCAGGACCTGATCAACACTTTCCACAAGCGTTTTCCCCAGGCCGCCAGATCTCAGTCAAAGAAAACCGCTGCCACAATTGAGTTGGCCCCAGCCCACAAGAACTTTCCTTTGTGCAAGCCCCTGGAGGGGGTGGTGCCCCAAAAGGAGGAGAGGGTAATGTCATGGTTGGAAAATGACATCATAATTGGGACCAACGTTAAAGACAAAGCAGCATGTCAGGAGGCCAAGAAGGTGAAATTGGAAGGCCTCCCTGACCTCAAGCATACCATAGATCAATGCTGAGTAAAGGCGAAGTATGCCCAGGTTGGTCCTATGGATGCAAGAGAAGTTTGGCTCTGTATAGTAGCAGGGGCGTTAAAATGAACTAGCTTTTCAGTAAACAAAAACGGTTCGCTTCAGTTTTTAGGCGAATGGGGTCTTGAGACCTGTTCAGTTTTCGATATTTTCAGCTCAGGTCAGCCACTTCTACAATCAATTACCCGAGTTCAGTCATTTGCTAAGTACAGTGTATTGCCTGATGGAAACGTGCACCTATTGGTGTTCCTTGGCTTAAATTTACTTCCTTCAATTGATTGTTTTCCAAAATCCCTTAATTCCTCGTGTTGAGACCAATTTTCCCATTGGTCAACTTCCCTTATAATAAACCCCCTCACTAAGTACACCATTTTTATATTTATGCTATCTTGGTCTATCCTGTGCATTGACCTCTTCAAGAAGTTCTCACACAATGTTAACTGTTTAAATATAACTGCAACAAAACTATCCACCTGTGCACTGTTGGGTCGCCCAGGTTACCCCAACCTAGGGCACCTATACCCTACCACTCCTAGCACCACGGGTTTACATTTTGGTTATTTCCTAGAAATAATAGCCATATTTGCCCTATGTTATTACAGCCCAAGCACTCTCTTCTGGGCTCTAATTTCTTTAATACTTGCAACTATTTTCTTGGTGTTAGCCCTGTGCACTGTGCACCTCCACGCTGGGAACAGGAGAGTTATAGACACTCTCCTTACAGACATCTTATTAGAGAAATAAGTAACAGTAAGTACCTACCGTCTTCTCCTTCCTGCAGAAGAGCAGTAATCACTATAAAGGTGGAAGCATTGGTTGTGACAATAAAAGGATGACTGGTGTCTTCGTGTTATAGCACAGGGATGAACAAAAGTATGGACATAATGGCTTGGAATGCGGCGTTGTATTCTGTGGTCCAGTTGGAAATCAATTTCAAAGATGCGGTGTAGAGAGGGGCAGCGACTTCAGAGAGCTGGGGGGTAAACTTCTTAAGAAAGTTGCTGTCACAAGTAAGCTAAGTAACTCTTTGAGAGATGAAGGAGTAGCCCATTAGTAGATGGCTGCTTCTTTATAAGGGGCAAACATGTGTCCGTGGGAGAAGATAATACTTACTAAGAGCTCTACCTTGGGTTGAAAGAACTCAAACTTGTTAGCTTTGATAGTAAGGATTTCTTGTGCTAGTCATTAATTGATAGATACAAGTTAGCAGGCATAAGATTCTGCAGCTGGGAGAAGACTAATATGTTGTCCATGTAGGCTATCATACAGGTTACTATAAGGTCTCCCAGGACAGCGTCATAGAACCTTTGAAAGCAGGCAGAAGCATATTTCAAACCAAATGGCATGACTCTGAAATAGTAAATGCCTTTCTGAGTATGAAAAGTAACTAAAAACTCCTGGCCTTTCGTGTACAAATCTGGTGAAGGCATTAAAATAACTAGCTTGTTGAAAACCCTATCCTTATCCACATAGCAGGCAATCTGTTGCTTCAGAGGAAGCATATGAAGGTCAGGTACAATACCGCTGTATATATAAAAGAATCAACGCAGGGATTATGAAAGCCATCTGATTTCTCCACAAATAGAAAAGGGGCACACAGGAGAATATTTTTTTGTAGATTTGGCCCTTGGAGAGCATATCGTCAACCCAAAAGTCCAAGGCAGCCTTCTACCTCAAGGACAAGGGATAGATGGGAGAGGATATCTTGAAGAGGTCAACGGTTAATTTGAGCTCAAAGTCAAACTTGGAGTGCTCTGAGAGTGGGCAAGCATTAGAGAGATTGAACATGTCTGCATAGCCCTAACGCGCTCAGGCAAGATAAGTGCAATAGCAGGGGTGGCAGTAGTTAGATAGAGGCTAGGCCTACCTTGGGGAGGGGCCTCATCTCCTTGGGAGCTCTATATCGCTTTAACCAAATCAAGGGATGGTAAGTGTGACTCCTCCAGGGAATTTCTCATGCATGGTGGATCCATAAGATTGGTGAGGACATCAAATCGTCTCCACCAGCTATCACTCAGAATAACAGTGTGCAGTAGGTTTTTAATCAAGAAGCAGCTCTCCACAAAATGTCCATTGCCTTCAACAAAGAGAACAGGTGATAAAACATGATTACTGTGGATGGCTTGGGACACCCAACCTTTTACAAACTGACCAACTCCTAAAAGGAAAGTTTAGGGATTCAAGAACCCTAAACATAGATAGTTTTCACTAACGCCAGCGTACACCAAAGTGAGCGCTTAAAAAACTTTCCAGCGGAAGCAAAAGGAGCTATGAACAAGATCTATGCAGAAGAAGATTTAATTTTTGAGATCCAAGGGATGATAATATAGCTTTAAGACCAGAAGGGGGAGTAGGTAGAAATTTTTCAGAGAGTTTTACCGGAGTATGACTTCACATTGCCAGTGAGTTGCACACAGAATTATAACTGAGTAGGATAGCTTAACATTCTATGCTCAGCAGGAGAGATATCCTTATCGCTGGAAACTAAACCAATAAGGAATGCCAAGCTTCTGGAGGGGTCAGCCAAGTTTATTCTGTCTTTAATATTTCTTTCATGGATATCTATTTTTTCTGGATAAGGTCTGCCAAGAAAGGTGACTATGGAGTAATTGGAAAGAGCTGTTCAACCTGGTTAACAGAGACGACAGGTTGGACAGGGAGCATAGGTATTAAAATGGCAGCAGAGAGTCAATAGCTAGTTAAAGTGAATGCTTTAGACCAGACGAGTTAGCATACAACCCCTCTACTTTTATGGCCAAGATTGAGGAGTACTCTGTGGAGTGCAGCGGTGCAGGGACATTAGTGAAAAAACCTTAACCTACGACGGAGGTAAAGTCTCACCTTCCAGAAAGCTCACTTCTGGTTCTAAATGTTATTGTGGTAACAATGTGAAGGAAATTTATGTAACAAGATTATAGGTGTCCATTACAGCTAAGCTCAGTGGGATAGGTTACAATGGGGTCTGAAACTTAACTGGCGTCAGGTTTAACAATATAGGCTCCTTGAGAGTACACAAATGAGACAGAATTTTATGTCCAAGATCCGAAGTTCCAATGTAAAGTTGGGTTTGGCAGCAAAGGTGCTGTGGGACAGCATGAACGTAAGGATGGAGCAAGCCCCAGATAAGGAGGAGGAGTTTTATTCCATAAGATAATGGAACATCCAGTGTTTTCTGAAGACTTGTGGAGGAGGGCCATTTTCAACTGTTTAAGAGATTACAGTTTTGCTTTTCTCTTGAAATAGATGCAAGTATTAGGCAGTAGTGAGGTCTCCTTGAGCCAAGTGAACAAAGTAGTTATAATCTTTAAAAGTAGCAAGCGGGAACTCACAAGGACTTGATAAAGGTTTCTAATGCTGAAGGGATACTGGAGGGATTTATTAGTATCACATGCGGCGAGTAATCATTAGTAAGCTCCCTCTGAGATCTCATAAATAAGCAGCTGGAAAAGGAGAACGTCAGCTAAGTACTTGCCGTGGGATTTATGGCGAGCCCTAAGGTTGGACAAAATGTATAAGATCTCCTTTTTAAATTTGAGTCATGTGAGGAGGAAAGTATTAGGCAGGTAGTGACAGGTAATGCACAAGATATGAGCTATTTGAATGTAAGGAGCCTTGAAAAAACACAAACAAGTTTATTGAAGTAGGTAAAAACCAAGGCCAGGAGGGATACAACAGTACTGGCCCAGTGAACAGTTTCAAAAAGGGATAACTCTGAGAGGGTTGGGATGACTCTAGCCATCCAACAACAGGAGAAACTTACAAAAAAATTTAGGTTTTTCTCAGATAATATCATGGAAAATGGGGCGCAAGTCGTTTAGGGGTATAGCGCCAGCAAAAGATTCCAAATAAGGGCAAAATGTCCAAGAAGTAAAAAGCAACGTCCCCGGTTATTTCCATGGTGTTTCCATATAAATTTTTGAAGCAAAACCCAGACCAAACTGATGCAAACCATCAGGTAAAAGAGTCCCTGAGAGTTGAGTGAGTTTAGATAAGGACCGCGTCAAAAATGTAAGTCTGGGGACTCAACTTCTTGGGTTGGACCAGGACAAGTTCCCTTGTAGAAGAGATAAAGGGACCTAATGCCCCTGTGTAGCCCTTGGTCCAATTAAGGGACTTGTCCCATATTGTTGATGACCGTTGGGCAACATCATAGCCCCAAGAAATCCTCCACAGCACCCTCTTTGTCTTTTTCTTCCCTTTCTAGCAGGATAAAGGGGGCTGTAGAGAGATAGTCTTGGCCAGAGGCCACCAGCAGAACTCACACCCTCTCCTGGCTTACACTCCTCCATCCCTTACTTCCTTGAAGTTTAAGAAATTTGACTTTGAAACTCAGGAAATGGTTTATGAGTCAGAAAAACTGGTCTAGAACACAAACCTGAAATTCTAGGTTCTGAAGTGCCAACCTAAGTTGAGAATTTATTCTCAAAAATTTTAAAATTGTCTACTTCTTTTGCAAAAGTTGACTCTAGTGAATCCAATTCTACCGCCCCTCTAATCTGAGCAAATCCGCTCAAGTTTGGATCAGTGAGGGCCCCTCCATCACGTATTAGGAAATTATGTTGCCAGAGCTTCTACGACTTAGTGCATAATCTAGCTTGAAACTCCCCAATCCCAGGCTGTTTACCTTCAAGTACGTCAGCCTCTCCTGCCTAGTATAACCCTTGACCCCCTTTCCCTACTACATAGAATTTCATAGAACTGCCTCTTAAGGGGCAGTTGTTGGTTCATTTTTCTCTTTAAGTTTTAAATAAACTGATCACTTTAATAAAATCTATTCTGCGGACTCCGCCTTGTTTTCAAAAACTTTCACATAACCCAACAAAGTATGCTGTGATTTGCATTTTAGGACTGATGTTATCGAGTGGGCCCTCTGAGTCATTGATCCAGCAGCCCACCAAACAGTGATTGTGATGATAAAAGGATCCGCCATGGGAATGCTACACCATTCCACTGTTCACAAAATGAGCTTTCAGATACGCCAAAATCTTTGCAGGTCCTGCCCTCTTTTAAGCATGATGGAAAAGCTACAGGTCCGCATCCCTCTTCTCAAGATAGTCAGAGAATTCAGATTAATTTGCTTAACAATCTACTGGTAGTTTAGTGCAATCCAGACGAAATGAGCCTTCTTCATTATTTGAGATTCTCTGTTGGGGTGAGGAATGGACATCCTTGCGACTTCAAGGTAGTAGCAAGGCACTGGATTGTCCAGGCCATCTTGCCGTGGGCCAATCCAGCCCAAATTGCTTTATGAAAATTGATCTGCTGTTCTGAAGACGTTCCCAACTCTCCAAACCATCACAAAACCCCTCAACATTTGTGAGGTAAAGCCCAAGACCTCCTGAAATTCAAATTAAAATTTCAATTTGTTTTTGTGAACCCAATCATAATACCAAAAATATAGAATTTAAATGATTTTCACGATATTTATTATGATGAAAAGGAATTTAGAAAAAATTGGAAACAGAACAAAAGATCAACAACCGCCAACCCTGGATAATTATTCATCCTCCTTGCCTCGTCCACCCTTAAGAGATGCCCCTACAAGACCTGCAATTGCCCCATTGAAGCCATTTGGTTCGCCGTGGGTCTTTGGTATTTTCTTGAATTTCTATTATCTTCACAAAAAATCATAGGGCGTCCCTCCTTCAAGTAAACAGAAATGCTATGCCACTGGCATTCTGTTCCTTTCCACTGGGTTGCTACACAACCAGATTGGAAGCCCAATCTTACTTTAACCAGCAGGTTCCATGACGGGAAAGTGACAAAAAAGACATGGCAGACTCATCAGATTAGGTCACAGCATAGGCGCTAGTTTTGCGTACTTTAGGAGGTTTGTACTAGAACCCAAAACTAAGTCTGGACATGGTAATAGGTTTTAGCCATAGTTTGATAAGAAAAATCCTTAAAATTAAGAAAAGACTTAGGCAAAATAATTATAACTTTATGAAAAAATATATGAATATCTGAGAAGAGCAAGGGCATTTCTCACTTGGATATTGACATAAGGGAGAGTTTTGCAATAGTCTCAAAGTGATTAACAAAAACTGATCCAAGATGAAAAAAGTTTTTTACTTTCATCAAAATCAAAGTTTCTGAATTTGGCTAAATTCTGTTATTTTGTATCTGCCTATTTTCCAGATTTTCAAACTGATTTCCGCCAGATTTTCAACCAATTTTAGTACCATTTTATTCAGACCTGAATGGCAAAGAAAAAACTCATTTGCAGTTAATGACCTTAGAAGGTCATTAGTGTCCCTCAAGGGTTTTGGCATTGATTCCAGGGGCTTCAGATGCTTATCCTTGGATAAGCGGTCTACCTCAGGTAAAATTTCACAAACTGAGACAGGCGTCATTCAGGAAAGAAGCTGGGCTAGGAGGCCTTCTGGAGTAGGCTGGTGGGAAATTGATGAGAGCCTCTTTGATTACTAGGATTCTCAAAAAGTGTCTCTTTATAATTTCAAATATGTAACTACAAAACATGGAAAGACGCTAATTTATAGATGGAAGAAGTAATGGAAGTATCTAGAAAATTACGGTACAGGCAACTAAAATCTATGCTTCAAGTATAATCAATAGTTAAACTCAGTTGTTAATTCCCAAATATTAATGTGAATACTTATAGAGACCACTCCTGCAAGGACATTCTTATTGTTTTCTGAATTCCTTTAGAAAGATAGTCTAGAATAGATTTCAGGTTTAATATTTTGGGTAAGGGACCATGATTTATTGGGCGATTTGTCTAGAGCAGGTGGGTAAATGCTTAACTTACTGCAGATCAGTAGCCTCTTCCATGGCACTTTATAGATGTATAGGACCAAAATGATAGTTCCTTCACCAGGGATGTACTTTTTTCATAATTAAGGTTTAAAGTTAGTAGAAACAAGAGTAGATTAAACGTTAATCTCAGTGGGTGCAAGAGGAGTAAAAATAAGGATTCAGTATCATTATATAAAGAGGGTTGCATATAATCAAGCTGAGATCTAAAATTAGTGAATTTGTTATATAGATCTGTATACTGAGTCATTAATGTGGTAGCGGTGGCCTTTTGGGTAAGTTTTACTTAAACCTTGTTATTATAGCTTCTGGGCTTACATGATGGTTTTAATGGAAATTTGTTCCTTCTTGATATCCTTGACTTGAATGAAAAGTTGAAAAAGCTGGTCATTGATGCGGGATAATTAAACACTATGCAATCAGTAGAAACTACTGACATTCATAAGCCCGTCCTCAAAGGCTTCAAAGGTATAATTGATATCAAGAGGCCAGCCTTTGAGATTTAAACCACAGCCATTAGCAATAGCCACAACTTGGGATTCAAGTTAGGTGACTTGATTCTGGATATCACTCAATTACTATTGAGAAGTGTCATCTTCAGGCTCTGTCTTGGTAGGTCCAGGAGAACCAGGGGGCCCAGCTTCCCCTTCATAGCTGGTTGGTCCTTCTATCCCAGATGACCTAGGAGGGCCAATGTCCCAGGTGGCCCCAGAAGTCTGGTATGGCTAATATTCCCTAGAGACCCAGGGGGACCAATTAATCCAAGGACCTTATAGGTCCACTATCCCCTTAAGGCCCATGAACCCCAGTGGGTCCCCTTGGTCAAGCAAGATCTTGATAGCAGTGGGCCCTTCAGGGCCAATAGGCCTTGTGATCCAGGATGGTCCTGCTGTAAGGCTTCCTTGAATCGTGAAAAACATCATCCTCATTGTTCTTCAAGACTGGAAATATGATCAAGGATGATGCAATAGTTTGTCTGACCTTAAGGTAAGCTTCAGATATGGCCGCATCCACTTGGGTTGTAAAATGATTCTAAATCATGAAAAGACTACTTGATCTAATAAGGTCATATGATATCATAATTTGTTGATTAAGCATCAATTTCTGAGAATAGCATTATAATTCTCTTGGATGAAGGTGGAGCAGATGTGATAGATTTTTAAAAATGGATGATTGAAGGGATTGAACTAGGTCTAATTGTCACAGTAGTTCTTGTTTGTGGAGTCCTAAAATTTACATAATGTGATAAATGGCTAGGCAAACGAAGTTGTGAAGGTAATGATATGTTCTGGTTTTCACTTCAGTAGCAGATAAAAAAGGAGCTAAGTATAGTTATCTTATAGTGGAGGGAACGGCTGATGCTCTGAACTGACTGGAATGATCTTCAGGCACTTAAATGTCATTAAGTAGTTGTTGTACAATTAGGCTGATGTGGCAACTCTTAATCAATATTCGCTTTGGTCTATAAGAGGCACTTCACCTCTGTACTCAGCCATAAATAAAGGGTATCTGGGACAAGGACGCCTACTTCAAAGCGAGCATTAATGATTTTATAAGTAATCACACATAATATTTTTAGTTTAAGAGGTCCTTGTTTAGGATTATGTTACATCTTCTTTTTATATCCATGATCTTTTATAACAACTCAGAAGACCTGGCAGGGAGCATCAACCTTATGTCAGCACTTTAGACACAGGGTCAGGTGAAGGTTCAGGCTTCAAAGCTTATCAAAATTGGATGTAATTATTATTAATAGGTACAGCAAGGGTCCAGAATCACTGCGATGACCAAGGCTTGTGCTGAATAACTTCTTTAAAACACTAAAAATAAGAGATTTACTTAAAAATAATGATAAGCAAAAAGCGATAAAATAATTTATTTGAAGGTTGGGTATAATATAGGGTGATATGGGATGTCACAAATGAAATGTTATTTGTTGGATGGATTATTGGGATCTCCTTGGACTTCAGGAAGAGGCGCGAGATGAGACATCTTACTTTGTGTCATGGTTTTCTTCCAGAATTGATAGGGTGGCCTCTTTGTCACCATGGGTAAAATGGCATCTGGACTCCTTTTCTTCTGTAAAATAGTTCAGGAGCTGATGCCTCTGCTAAGGCAAAGTCAGTTTTGAATCATTGGCAGGCGAAGGAGATGAGTTTGACGCAATTCAAGTTATCCTTGTCTGCAGTGCAAGTTATGTAGAAACACCATAATTGGTGTGGCTGGTGAGGACTACTGAGTTATATAGCAGGATTAGACGGTGTCAAGGGAAAATATAATTAGGGGTTATTTAGTTATAAGTTTTTAGAAGACCAAATGAACTTGTCAGGATGAAAGAAACGATACAAAGACAGAGAAAGAGCTTGAGAAGGCTTAATTGCCTTTAATGTACCTTTAGATGGAATTTTGCATGGGGAAGGTAAGCTGAAAGGGGCGCGGATACCAGAGGCAGCATGAGAACCAGAAGCAATGGTAGGGAACCAAGTAGCAACTTAGTGCTGGGGTAATTGTTGGCACAGGGCTGAATGAACTCAGCAGTCCAGAATCAACTTACAGAAAGAGTGTTTTAAGGTTTAATATGTGGCCACTAATGGGAAAATCTTAGCTCACCGCCCCTAGCCTTTCCTTAGAAGAAAGGTAAATTGGAGGCAATGGCGATGGTGAGCAGTGAAAGGGTTGATCACAGAATTAGGAATATATATAAGACACCACTGGATTTAGGCTAGGCAACTGGAGGCAATGTGGTATGAGAGAGGCATGGTAAGAAAAGATGAAGGCAGTAAATCTATGCACTTTTCCCTCAGCCTTTCTACAGATGCGAGATAGATAGATAAAAATAATGGTGGGGTGAAGTATCTTGGTTGTTAAAGTTTATGATATTAAGTTGGATCCATGAAAATTACAAAACCATTTGAAGAGGGATCGCAGGCCAAACTAAGCCAAGTCATACAACCTTGATACTAGTAAAAAACGAAGCAAAGTAAATTAATTAAAGGGTGATTAGCCTAGCAGGGTAATTCCTGATTCCTCTCTAATGCAGTTTTTGTTCAGCACATGTTCAAAACCTTTACTGGATATAAAAAGATCTTGGTGTGGTATATTTGTCCCAAAGTCAACCCACCTTGATTACTTTTTTCTTTTTAATTAATTCAATAAGAATATAACGTTTTCAGGGGAATAGATTGTTAGGAGATAAAAATTATAGGCAAAATTTAGTCATCTCACTTAACATGTGAGGATGACTCTCTGATCTGGGGTCTACTCTGCACAGATTAGGCACAAGACAACCTTCACTTATATCAAGATTATCCTCATAGAGAAAATTATTCTATGATACTACCCGCTGTAGCATTATCTCTCTGGTATAATGTTTGCACCCTTGACGAACTCTTATTGACACTCTCTGACATGTAAATTATACATTGGCCTTAGGACTCAACAGAAGCCAATCTAACCTCTCTCTTGACAGCTTAGCTCTAAGGTAGGGTGATATATAGTGTCCATTTAAAACAGTGAAGATCTCAGATTACATAATTATCTGCTCAAAAGCTAATCCCAGACTTGATACAGTCGATTAGTTCACTTAAACCACTATAAGTGAAACAAAAATAATAGAAATAAACTTTGTGGAAAGGTCTTTAATCAAGAAAAAAGTGAACTATTTTATACTTCTGGTGTAAAATCAAGAAATGGTATAATGACTATTGTAAAGTAAACAAGGAGTTCAGGTCTTGATATTGAGGATTTTCAGGATCCACTATAGACAGCGTCCAAAAGCTTATTTCAATGTTTTGTCCATTTGGCTTAGTTCCTGCACCTGCGAGCTTCTTCTCATGGCAATTACCCTGAACCTGGATGTCCATGGGCCCTTTCTTCCTTCTCATTTTCTGGGTTGTGGATGTTAGCCTCTTCTTTGGTTATTTTCTAAATTACAGATTTAATAATATGCCTGTCAACATCTGGTTTGTGAAATAGATCCTATTTAATGCACCTCACAAAGGGTTTTAAATGACTCTCAAAATTGGTTGTTGTCCATATTTGGTGAGTTTATTTAATCAAGGCAAGCCAACAGGGGATGGACAATACCAAAACAGAAACTCCAAACCTTAATCAACCGAAACACAAACTGAACGCCCTATATAGAAGTGGGAAGCGCAAAAGAAATGAGAAAGCAACCTACCAGGTGGCACAGTGGCGAGCTGCTTATCCCACCATGGCGGAGGGGGAGGGGGATAAGACAGATCATAATAATCATCCTCAGTATTATCATTGAAAAAGCAGATCATGCTGATAATAAGGGGGTTGGTGCATCTGAAGTTAATGGTTGAGGTGAGATAGATAGCAGTTGAGACTGTCAATTTGGGCCTGAATAAAGGATTCTATGAGTTTGGCAACATTGTTCATCTTGGATGCAGGCATTGGGAAGTTGGACTAATTTTGCAATGTTTGATCTGGTGACATGTGTAGATGTGGAAAATTATTTTCAGAGTAAGACACGTTTGACTTCAGTAGTGAAAGTTTCATAGAGGCGTTGGATTTCCTCTTGTAGAAGGAAAATTGAGGGGAACAAGG
Organism: Massospora cicadina; assembly: GCA_022478985.1. Taxonomy (NCBI): domain Eukaryota; kingdom Fungi; phylum Entomophthoromycota; class Entomophthoromycetes; order Entomophthorales; family Entomophthoraceae; genus Massospora; species Massospora cicadina. The sequence continues at coordinate 116,182 of JAKSZP010013308.1, read as the reverse complement.
GGATGTGCAGCCCTTTTTTTAATTTAACGGCAGATTTTGTCATGGCTTTGCAAAGGTGACGATTTTTGGGCGAGGCCACCACGGCCTTGGCAAGCTGGTGGTCGCTTTGTTATGGGATAGCATTGGATTTTGGGGGCATATTGTTTGGGCGGTAGTGGGCATCAAAGTCTGAATTCATAAAAAGGTATTAAATTGATTGGGTTGTGAGAGGTGGGACATTTCACCAGATTTGGTCACTTCATCCAATTTGTCCCAGGGATTTTGATTGACTTGGATTGATTCAGTAATAGGTGGTTGTGGTTGGGTAAGTTTTAGGGGCGGGAAATTTTTTGGATTTAATATGGGTTCAAACCTGTCCCTAATTGGTTGGCACGCTAGAGATTGGCCAGCTTGGATTTGGGTTGCAAGATTTTGCTGCTGGTTCATTGAGAACACAACCTGGGGGGTGAGGAAGCTAAAATCCTCACCCAAACACTGTTGGTATGGCCTCCTGGGTGGGGTTAACCATATTTGCAGTGATTTAATTGTATTGACATGCCTTTTTGGTATGGTTTAATTCATGGAAGGGGGGCAAACTGTTCGGCCATTGTCAATGTAAGCCCAAAAGAAATGGTCAGGTGAATATGGGATATAGGCACGTGGTGGGATGTGCTGAGGCCATGTTCAGCTAGTGGGGGTAATGGTGGCCATTGCCTGAGGTGCTGCGAGGCGCTCAGCACCACTTGAGACAATAAATTGGAGGGTGGGGTCTGTGCCATAAGTGGACAGCTCAGACATCAACTCCTCATAGAGTATTTGAGGGGAAGGTGTGAGGGGAGGTTTGCAAAGGTCACCATGAATGCGGGGTATCATTGGAGAGATGTCTTCAGTGGTGGTAATGGGGGTGTTTTTGTATATTAAAGATGTAGCTGCTGCAGCGGCTGCATCCTCTTCAGTGAGGAATCCAATATCAAAATAGTCCTTTTAAGGGCGGAAGTTAATAAACCCTGCTGGTGCAAAGGTGGCCGTTGCCAAATCAAATATTGATTTGTTGGAATACAGGAAGAGACATCCGTACTTGATGTGGAGGCAAAAGAAAATATTGAATCAGTGTAGGGCTAGTGGGTGGGGGCGGGTTGGGTGGACTTGTGCGAGGTACAGTGTGTTGAATCTCAGCAATTCTGTGTGTACCCATTGAAGGGTTTTTTGCACAGGTTTTCAGCCATTGATTAATTGGAACGGACTATATGACAATCAGCTGTTCCTTGATACACTTGTAAACAATTATTATATATAATAAAATGGGAGCAATTTCCCTTAAACACTTCTTTATTTTAATATAATAAATTGGCGGATCTTCTTCTAGTCTGCTCCCTCTTTTCTTCTTCTTTTCTTTCTTTTCTACTCACCAAAAAAATCTCCTCTTCCAGTCCCCTTGTTTACCTGATATCCCAGCGACCTTAGTCAGTACCAACACTTTTTGCTTACTTTATTCGTTTCTCCATATTCTCATCGGTTTTGGCTTGTTGTTCTTCAATTCTTTATCACCCTGATTTGAGGCGATTTAGATTATCTCTTATTAAATGTCAACATCGCCTTATCGCCCTATTTTGAAGGCAATCTGATATGAACCATTATAACCCATTATTGCCTCATCCTAAGGCAATACATTACTTATAGCTCTGAAACATCCTCGGTGGATTCTGTCCATTGAACCTTTGGCGGAATTTCTCCAATGATTCGCTTGGTCGTAATGGTGGCTTGTCATCCAGTCATGTAGATTTACGACACAGTGCTAGGTCCCTTGGAGGTACATAGCAGCTGGATGTGTTTGGCAGACTGGACGAGCCAGTATGCACACGTTTGCCTGCTGGGTGGTAAACACTAGCAGGTGGAGCACCGCTTCCTCACACTGGGGCAGCAGGTGGTGGATCCAAGGACATAAATTGGGAAATTGATACAGCGAGGCAGTGGTGGAAAACTGACTTGTTTTTCAAAATGCTTGAAAATGATGTTGAGTGGGGTCCATATTTGGTGATATTCATTTAAGAAACTCAATTGCTCCCATCAGAAAATCAACACAAAATAAAATTTATCGTTGATGAGTTGTAAATTGTTTGATTCTTTAAAGGTATAATAGGGGGATTAATTTTCATAATGATTCTGGGAGATGCTGTCATCTTCATTAAACAATTCTACTAAAGCGTCATGGTGAAAATTATTTTGCATGTCGTCACTTTGATTGCAGGATAAATGACTTGCCTCACCCAAAATTATAAAAGGATATCAACCATCTACATCCACGTTGGGTAAGTTGCCTGCACTTCCGCCAGTCTGGAGATGAACTCTGCTTATTCTTCCAGATGAGGAATGGCCACTGATCCAATCACAGCCTCATCTGAGACACTTCCCCTCCCAAGATGAGACTGAAAGAATGACCTCAGGTGCCGTGAATGTACTCATTATTTGCAAGGGTAGTAAAGTACCATATAGAGTATTGGGCTCCTCTATTTGTCAAGACAGTAGCAGGCCCAGTCCATACGGCCTGTAGTCTCTCTGGCTGTGATCCCAACAGATGTTATTAGAGCCTTATACCCTAAGTCAAACTCTGGTAGCCTAGTGCATCTCTGACTCTCCTTTTGACTTTGAGGAATTGTCGCCTCAATATTTTTGAAGCTTCCAAATGAAGCCTGGTAAGTTTTCCAGCTAAGTCCTACTGATAATTTCTAGGCGGCATGTTTTTCCAGTCTGCTTTGATGACCAGCGCCAGTAGGGTTTGCAGGGCTTTCTATCTCCTGTACAGGTCTTTTAAAAGGGACAACCCAATCACTTGGAGGTGGCTCAACTGGTAAGCCAAAAACGCTGAGGGCAGCAACTGATACTATTATAGATGATTATTGAGGGCCATTTTCTTTAAAAACCCTCCAAAGGTTCCATTGACCCGCTCAATGCTTCCATTTGAGGATGGAGTGTAGGGATAGTGAACTAATGTTTTAACCCCACTAGGTTCATTAACTTCATCACCATGTTTGAGATGAAATTCTTCCATTTTTTAAAAGGTAAAACTCGAGGGCAAATGTGTCATTTGATGACTTATTGTAAAGGAAGCAAGCGGTGGAGTTTGCTATTTAATCAACTGCGTAGTCCTCAACCCACTTGATGAAGTGATTGACTACTACTAAGAAGAACTTTGATACATTGTAGGCAGTTGTAGAGGTCTAACCATGTCAATTGATAAAATGCAGGAGGGCGCTGCAGATGATTGGTTTAAACTCAAACGCTTCTCCAGCAGGCAAAAGATCTCACAGGGTATGAACAACTATAAATCTTGGTGCACTTTATCAAACATACACTCCTAGTATAATCTCTCTTTTAGGTATGCCAGCGTTTTCTGAAATCTTCCATGGACCACATGCTTATGGGCCTTCATCACCAACTCAATTCATTTACTGGGCTAAATATAGGGGTACCAATTGTTTTGAACCTTCTTCTGTAGGTTTCCCTTGACACAACAAGTGTCACTGGAGCACCTTCTCAGGAAGGTCTTACTTTTTTTCTTGTCAGATTATTTTTATAACCTAAAAATTATAAAGATGATCGCTTTCTTGTGCTTTACAAAATGGAACACTGGAAATTACAATAGGATGTCAGCGTTTAGGCATCTATCCCCGCTCAGTGTATGATCCTAAAATCATAGCCTTAGAGAAGTACGGACCAGAGTGCAAGGCGTCTGTTAGGATTCACAATGTCCTGCAACCAGAGGAGTGACGTGTGATCCATTGTTACCTTAATTGTAACCTTTACAAGTAAGGTCTGAAATGTTTAATTACTCAGATCATTGCCAAGCACACTGGATCAGACCGTGTAATTCTTCTCTGTTTTGCTGAACACCTTGGAATAGTATTTGGTTGAGCGATCCACCCTGACTTCATCTAGATTGTGCTAGAATAGCGCCAATTCCTACATCACTGGCGTCAATCTAGAGATAGAACGTTTAATTGAAGTCAGTATAGGCCAAGATTGGCGCCTCTATCAATCTTGACTTTAACTCCGCGAAGGCCTGTTCCTGTTCCAGGCCTGCTCAATATTTGTTTCCTTGGTGAGCAGGCATATGAGGGGTGCCTTCATGTCCACGAAATGGGGGGTAAACTGACAGTAGTATTCCATTAATCTGAGGATCACTTAGATACACCTCATAATCCTGGGTAGCTCTTAGCCATGATGGCTTTAACCTTTCCATCTTGAGGCTTTATTTTTACCAGGGCTGATTATATGCCCAGGGAACTATAACTGTTTCTTGGAAAGGTACAATTGCTCCATTTTAACTTCACATTGGACTCACGCATATGTGTAAAGACCTCTTGGAGGTTCTGTAAATGCTTTAGATTGTTTGCATGAATATGGTGATGTCATTTACTAAATCAACATGGTAAATAACTTGAGTTTTTTACCTATGTGTTCCATTATGCACTAGAAGGTAGCAGGGGCGTTTCAGAGACCCTGCGGCATCTTGTGGGCTTGAACAACCTCTGACTACTAATAAAGGCGCATTTCTCTTAATCTTCTGGCAAGAGCTCCATATGCCAGTAATTGCTCGCCAGATCAATCATCAAGAAGTACCTTGAGCTTCCCAGGCATTCTAAAGCGTCATTGATGTGCAAGAGCGGGTAAGAGTCCTTCTTAGTTATCTCATTCATTTGATGGTAGTCTACGACTACTTGATGGGTTCCATCCTTTTTTTGTAAGATCTACAAAGAAGAGGTTCAAGGACTCTTCTATGGTCTGATTAGCACTTCCTCAGCTAGTTGATTCAGTTCTTGAGCAATAACTGTATCTATGGATTTCAAGTGGTATTAGGGTTTGGATTTGTCTGTAATATCAGAACAGATATCTGTTTTAAGGACCTCGCCCTTACAGAGGCCATAATTGTTAATCTGGTACTAAAGCTGTCGCTGAACCCATGCAGCAGCTCTTCAAGCTCCTTATGCTGTTTAGGGGTCACATCACCAAACCTATGCTCATCAAAATTTCCTATATCATGTACAGAATAAATGCCATGGTAACTGATCAATTGTGCACTGCAACGACTTGTCCATTTTTGACTCTGATAGGTTGAGTTGTGATTTTTTCCAAGAAGATGCTCAACTCTCCAGAGTAGTTTGTGGAATAAAATCCTGGTAGAACTCTAGGTTCTTGCTCATAAATCCCGTCACATCTGTATAAGTCCAAGTTGGTATTCAGCATAATATTTACACTAATTGACAGGCTCATCCAGAATTAATCCCTGGTCAAATCTCTATAGTCTTGCTTGCATTGAATGGAAATCCTTCTTCCGCGCTAACAATAGGCGGTTACTGCTTCACACTCTTCTCAGTCAGGATGTAGTGAATGGAGTATATAAATTTATCCATTTCCACCAAGCACGTCCGTTGTTTCTTCAGTTTTACGTCTTCATCCTTAAATACAAGCGGAAGTTAGTATTTAAAGATGCTAATAGCGCTTGATGTGAAATCAATCTTCGCTCTAAACTTTAAGAGAAACTGCTTCCTGATAAAAAATACATAGTGGTCATTGTCTAAAACCACTGTCAGTGCCATTAAGACCATGTGTCCAAATTGTAAGGGTAGCACGGAATAGGTTCCTTGGGTGCGGGTAATGTCTGGTCCTGGATTTAATACTTTAAAACATAATTTTTATTGGTCGTGAACTTCAGCTTCATCATGAGCTTAGGTGATATAATGTTGAATAGTGCCCCAGTGTTTATTACTGCAAAAATGTGCACTTTCTGGATAATCACTTCAACTATAATCACATTCTTTCTGAAAGGGTTCCCAGTGGTAAATACGTCAGTAGTATATTATTCAAAACTGTCTAATAGCGGCAGCACTCGTTGTAGCTTTTAAGTATCCTCGCCATCAAGAACTAAGCTCTTGAAGGTATCCATAATAAGATGATCTCCTTCTTTAACTAAATATATGATCTGGTAAGATTCGCTTGCACCAGTTATGTAATTCTTGATTTAGAACTTCAATGCTGTGGACTCTTGATATATTATGCTCAGACACTGCGCTAGGTGCCCTAGCACGTGGTAGCATGTAAAAGTTTAATACTCATCCTCAAATTGTCTTTACCCTCAGCATGGAGATCCTACCAGCTTACAGCGTTAGAGTATCCTCTTAAGGGGGTGCTTACTTTTTTCATGGCGATTAATGGACAAGATCAAAACTTACCCAGGTTGACAGAATTTATTGCAGGTTAACTATTGACGAGGCAAGCGCTCATGTGGTTTAGAAATCTTTTACTTTGCTTTGTTGCCCTTATTAGTAGAGACGTAGATGGCCTTGCTAACTCATCAAGGGGGCGTGCCCATGGCCTAGTATTTTTTTTATATGTCCATTGCTTACCAAGAAAGCTTCCTTATGTGCCTTTCAGACGTTACGCTCTTTACTGCTAGAGTCATATGCATCTTTAAGTTGGGAAGCATCTCCAATGAACTCAGCAGAATGGCCTTCATGGTAGGTAAGTCCATGGTTTATGTAGTCCATAATTGTTGAGCCTTGAGATAGTAGCGCTAGGTATATTTAGCAACTAGCTAATGCTTGACCATCTTTCATAAGGAGGAACTCTTGCTTCATATCCTGGACGTCTTGTTCACTACTGAACTCGGAAAGTAGAATAATATTCACCTCAGTTCGAGATAGTCCAGGTCTTAGCCTGATGCCAAGGATCTCCTGAGCCTCACGGCTCATAAACCAGCACATAGAAAGCCTTTTTGGCGATAGCTAGCCCCATCCATGCTGTTCTCATAAATATGGAGAAAACCAGCAATTGCTCTTTCTTTAGGTGTAGGCACGGTCTTAAAGTAAATTTTGGAATTTGATCTTCTTCAAAAGGGTCGATATGCATCATGGTCAGTTGTGTGGCAGTTCTGACCAACATTGGACCTTCTGTTGAGCTACCCAAACATATGCATCCAATCAGGTTACTGGTCGAGTATAGGTAGATTATGGTATGGTATGCAGATGTGCCTTTTTTTAGTACTAGATGGTCCCAACCCAAGGGGGGATGTGCCTTTAAATTGTCTATACTTTTGTCCATTGCAAACAGCATATTGTCATACTGTTCCATGTGCTATCCATAATCTTTAGTAGATGTTTTCTCTGCTCTTCTTTTCAAAAAATATTATTGATCCTACGGATTCTTGAGAGGAGCCATCAGATTTGCTATAAATGAAGGTCCTCTCACAATAAATATAAAGGAAATTTTTGCTCTTCTTGTGGTCTCCTTAACGCACTCAAGCTGGTTACATAGATCAAGCATTTCTAATTTAAGGAGATAAAGGCTTGAACAGATTGTTTCCTCATCCCTCACCAGAAGCACAGAGGGATCCTGTTCATGTTATTATACATTTGCTTTATTAAATAATTTCTCAATAGAACTTTCATGATCCTCACACAGGCCTGATGATGCCGCCCCTGTAATGAGTACCATAGTAAGCTCGCTGACCACTGCTCGCTTAACATGTGAGGCTGAATAGCTGCTTTGGGTCTACTACACTAGGATAGGCACCAGACAACATTTGCTTTAGATCACAATCATCCTCGTAGAGCAGATTCTCATTGATGCTACCTGTTGTAACATTGGCCTCTTTGTTATACTGTTTGCACCCTTTACAAATTACTTGTTGAAACTTTATGACATGTACATTATAAATTGGCCCTCATGACTCAAATGAAGCCAATATAACCTCTCTCTTGGCAGCTTAGCTTTAAGGTATCCGTGATATAGAGTGTCCTTTTCAAGCAGAGCAGATCTCAGACTGGTTATTGTATTCTGATATATGCTAATCTCAGACTGGATACTGGCGATTAGTTCATCTAAACATTATAAGCTAAAAAAGGTTAAAACTGAGATTCTGTGGCAGGGCTTTTATTGAAGTAAAAAGTGAAAATTTTTATACTTTCTGGTGAAAAATCAAGGAATGGTATAAAATGAATATAATAAAGTAAACAATGAGTTTATGTAGCGATATTGAGGATTTTCAGGATCCCCTAGTGAGACAGCGTCTAAAAGCTTATTTCAATGTTTTGTCCATTTGGCTTAGTTCCTGTATACACGAGCTTCTTCTCATGAAAATTACCCTGAACCTGGATGTCCAGGGGCCCTTTCTTCCTGTCTTCTATTCTGGGTTGTAGCCTCTTCTTTGGTTATTTCTAAATTACCAGATTTGTTAATATTCCTGTTAACATCTGGTTTGTGCTATGGTGCTTATTTAATGCACCCTCACATTTGGTTATTGAATGACTCTCAAAATTAGTTTTTGTCCATACTTGGTAATATTCACTTGAGAGCCTTTTTCATGTCAGGGTAATTCAATCAAACCATCATTTTGTCAAAAAGTGAGTTGTAATTTATTTTTGCCCCAAAAGGTATAAAAAGAGGTCGATTTTCATAGTGGTTTTGGGCTACGTTGTCATCATTAATAAGAAAATCTGTTGAAGCGTCAGAGAAAATTTTTTGTATGACTTCACTCTGATTGTAGGATAAATGGCTTGACTCACTCAAATATATAAAAGGGATCGTTCATCTTCATCAGAAGTGGGTAAGTCGCCTGCACTTCAGCAGTTTTGGGGTTGAACTCTGCTATTACGCCAGATGAAAAATAATCCACTGATCCACTTGCAGCCTTATCCATGACAGGAGTTTTGCGCCAAGTTATCCATGTAAGCTTCTTTAATAGCATATGGCTTTATCAGGATCAACTCAATGTCGCTTATTTGAATTAGCAATAATAAGTAAAGTAAAATTAATAAGAAACCCAGTAAAAGAAAAAATTATTTGGTATTTTGGAAAAACTGTTAAATTGCCTAGAGCATTCAGTCCATCTTGTCAGATTTGTGGAACTGAGGCATGGGAACAGAAGATAGTTGTAGAGGTATTTGATTAAATTTTTTAGTTTATAAATCCAGATTTTCAGAGGGCCAAGGTAAGGTGATGTAAATAAGCTAAAGGGTAATTTCTCTAATGCAACCAGCTATTCTTTTGAAATAATGGAGAAGATAAAGAACCCCACATTTTAGGGATCACTAGATGATCCAAAGCCAGACAATAATTCCTGGGCCCATTGTGGCGTCTGGTGCATGTCAGAAGGGCGCCTTAGTGAGGACCAAAAGTGCTAGGTTATCATTTTTAAGGTTTATGAAATGACTTGTTTACAGGACTCCTTAATATGCACGCATTTAGTAAGGAAGTATTTACTATATACTTATTACAATGGAACATAACTGACTAAAGGGCGTGTTTTGCACAAAAAACGCACACTACTGCACAGGTTGAGTTCATAATTATAATTCTCAGAGTTTTTTAAATCACCAGGTATATGCACCAGATCAGGTCCTTACTTCTAAATTTTCATAGAAGAGCTACGCAATATAATCACCTATGACTCCTGGTATAACAAATTCTACGACAGGATTAACTATAAATGCTAAAACAAGATTAGGTAAAAGGTGATACTTTCTAGGATAATTTTAGATACTAAAAACATTAGACCAACCAGCCTCATAAAATTATTGCTTTGATGCTGACAGTGCATTTAACAGCAAGTACAATGGGTACAATAGGTGCAGTGATACATATTTTGGTGAGGAACTTATAAAGGGATGAGATAAAGTGTGACAATTGTTGGATGATAGGGGATTTAAATTTGAGACAGACATTATTACGCTTTTACAACCAATTGAGATTGTTCATCACAGTTTTATACCATGAAAAGTGCAAAATAGAATAATAATTTTGTTAATTATGTTGAGTCAAAAATCTGAGAACACAACAAACCTCAAATTACTCACTTTTTGTATAACTCCCTTGAGCGAGATGCAGACTTATGTAGTAGGGTCTTAAAATCTTTTTGAAATTTATTAGTAATCTTCACATTAAACAAATGCTTCATGGTATAGAAATCATATGACAACCGCTCAAATATATTTATGGTCCCTTCCATAATGTTAACACTTTATGAGTTTAAAATCTATAAGTATTGCAGTATAAACTTGATCACCTTCCTTAAATTATGTAGCATTCCTCTGTGCTGAACATTATGGGGTTTTTGATCTATTTTAGAGTTGAGACCAATCCATATGCTACAGTTTATTTTCAATTAAAGCTCTAATTAATAAATAAAAATAATCTGCTGTCAGTTCTCATTCTCATCCTCCAAGTTAGAGTGCAGCAAAAAAGCAAAGAGGGCTTTGATCATAAAATATCTATAATGATGAAAATCTCATAGAGCTATTGTAACTAATATTGTAGTAGGCTATAGTTGGCTCAACTCAGAGGGTCATTTGAGAAAGAAAAGCGGTGGCAAACTTGTGGAGAATCTGACCTAGAATTCCAATAACCTCCAACAGTCCTGTTAGTCTCTGGAGAAAAAGGCGCATCTGGGACCCCATAATTTCCATAAGCTCGTTCAGTTTAAGAGCTATCTTAGAGGTAAAGTTGGTAGCCCTTTCCGCCAAGATAACCTGTTGACACCCATGTTAGTGAATAATGTATTCAATAATGAACTTAGCAATTGTGACTTATATGACATTACAAATGGGCTTAGCCTTGACACACTTGGTCAAGTAGTTGATGGCCATATTAATGTACACGTGTTAAAGTTACTGACAGGTAAAGTACTGATAACATCATTGAGTTGTGTGCTAAGCCCAATTAGGCTTAACTAATTGATAGGCGGTAAAGACCTTAAAGGGTTGTTGCGACTAGAATTCTTGACAAACTTTTGAAGTGTCATGGATATCAAATCTCAAACCAGTAGTAGCTATAATGGACTTGCTTCAGCGTTTTGTTCAACCATTATGGCCAACAATATGATGGACCTCAATAACAATTAATCATCTTATGGAGCTGAGAACAAGCATATTTAAGCATCACTTCAGGCATTGTAGAGTACACCATGCTTAATTCCCTTGCTCTATAATAGTTGGTTCCAATTGTGTCTGATGGTAGGTTGCTCATCATTTTATCTGCGTGACTTCATCTTCTCTATCAGTTTCTCTTCAAAAGGAGACAAGGCGGAAATAATCAACCTGGAGAGTCCATATATATTATGAAGAGTTAGCCCCATTTAATGCATCACATCATAGTCATTAGTCTGAAACTCCAGTTCTTATTGATATAAACATTCTTTAGACTCTTAAGATTATAGAGCATTCGTAAAAAGCATAATTGGTGACAACTTGGAATTTGGTCCCATGGAGATGTACGCGGAGTTGCTTACATGTGAAAAAAAACCAAACTTTTGTTCTTGATTACAGTATAGTTTCTTTTGTGCTTAGTAAGTGCACAAAATTGAAAATGCTACTAGATATTACTCCCCCACTTTCATAGAATTAAGATAGAATGTCCCCAAGACATTCAGGAATTATTAATATTGTACAATAAGAAAGATGATCAAAATTTTGAGTAACACAGTAAAGTTCTTGTGTTAATTATTCTCTTAACCTCTCAAAGGCATCTTTGCACTCTACATACCATTGTAAAGCAACGCCACTACAAATATATGAAACAACGGTTCATACTTTTGTGCAAACCCTTAGATAAAATGATGGTATTATCCTACCATCATAAAACACCCGCACATCACTTTTAATTTTAAGGCTCCTCATAAGGTTACTTGCTTCAAGCTTACGTGGTTGTAGTGTATTCTCCAAGTACCAACAATGCATCCTAGGTACTCCATCTGGGTTTTAATATATTAAATTTACTTGATTTCTTTTTTTATGAGTTTGTGCTAATTGTTTTATATTTCCAAGTGGGACAAATGATGAGTTAAGGTTTTCAAAAACATACAAATATTGTAAAGATACAATATGACAAAAGTTATCCCAGATCATTTAGTATGGTGTAAATAGACCTCTGAAAGGTGGCAACCGCATTGCAAAGGCCTTGGGCATATACATTGGTTAGTATAAATTTTAAAAACGTAGTTTTTGCTCATTTTACCTGTTCCTCCTAAGCATATTAATATGAAAGTACCCAATTATGAGGTCTAAATCAGTAAAATATTTGGCATATCCTCATTGATAAGAGAGTCACTGATACGAAGCTATGGTATGATATTTTTAGTATCTTTATCTAGTTGACATTAGTCAAACGCCGCACATTTAGAGCCATTTTTTACAAAAATATGGGATTGGCTCAATAACTAGAGATGGAAAAATTACTTTTTAACACAATAGTCGATTGTGTTCTTTTTCACAAAATCTTTGTTGGTCCTTCTATGCTTTATGGGCTGAAAATGTATAGGTCTGGTATCACTGGTGTCAATGAAGTGTTGGACTCCTTTATAGAGCCCCAGATTGAATTGCTGGTGGCAGTTATTTGTACATACTTTTCTAAAGCCAATCCTTGATTATTTGTTACCTTTTAGTAATCTTTCAGATGCTCTTACAATATAATTGTACATGCATTCTAAGTTGCACATGGAAGTCCAAAATCCTAATATTAACAAAGGATAGGCCCATAGATTGACTGAGCCTTTTCTATGGGCACCAAATGTTCATAGGCAATTTTCCATCTCCTGTTTATGGTAATCTTTTGGGTAGTAAAGCTAGCAATAAGAACGCAAATGCTCTTTGTGAAAGAGGGTGGTTAACTCATGTGCTGCGTGAGGATTATTATAATCCTTCTCCCATACAGTAGACTTTTGGGCTTGCTTCAAAGGCAATGAGCCAGGTAGTGCCTGCTACCCTATTTCTTGACAAAAGTTATCTCCCATTCTCACCCTTCCTAGATGCTTGTACATTGAACATAAGGCTCTTGTAAAGAGGTTTTCAACGGCAAATCCAACATGGCAGATTTTACTCCAAGTAAAGTTCCCCCATACCGCCGACCAATTTTCCCACCTTTCTACAATCTAGTACCCCTATTCCTCAATTTCCTGCTTCTACTTCATCTTTTAATTTTTATAGTACAACTTCATTATTTATATAGATTTTAATTTTCCATCTGCCAAAATCAGTTTTACCTTTCAGCATTTTTCTTATATTTTTTTTTGATTTTACAACAACAATCAACAGCTGGGCTGCTGCAGGTGGAGCACTTTTCAATTTTATAGCTTCTAAAAGTCTCCTAGAACCAATTGAGAAGTGGCTGAGAAATGGCATGTACCATAAAATAATAACCCAAATTTTTTGAGATAACTCAGCTTAGTCCCTTTTCATATGTGCAAACTAAATAATAAAAAAAAACCAAAGAAGATATTACTCGCTGAGGTACTACAAGAACTTTAAAACTGCCTGCAAATGTCCATTCACCTTATATGGCCAATACCTCACTTGCATGGGAATTGGCCTACTTTGTTCTTTTTCCTTACTATGTTTCTAAAAACCAAGTCACCTTCAATTTTTTTATGTTTTTTTTTGAAAAGGAATTTTGAGCTTCTTGGTGGGCATCATGGCAAAAATGCTCTCAATAAAAAGCTGATCTTTCATTGAATAAAGAGCATTTTAGCCATAATACTTCTTATTGCCTAGAGCCTCAGGTAGTTCGTTAAAAAACTGTAAAGTGCTCTTCAAGGAGAACTTAGCTCCATTGCACCTCACATAGATTTCTACTAGAAATCTGTTAGGTAAATCTAGAGACAGACCAGTATATACAACTTGTTGTCCACCAGGAAGAAGCTCAAAACTTAAAGATTCTTATAAGAGAATAACTTGAATTTAAATTTATTTGAGTTACGCTGACCAGGGGATGGGCATTACCAAAAGGAAAACTTCAAGAACAAAATAAACCAAAAATATGAGCCAACTGCCCTAAAAAAGCAGCAAGACACACAAAAGTGAGAAACAATCTACCAGGTGGCACAGCACTGAGCTTCTTATCCCACCATGGTGGAGAGGGAGGGGGGATCAGGTGGATTATTGAAACAATTTCAACAATGAAGAGATGGACCAAGGCTTATAAAAAAGGGGCTGGGACATTTGTGAGAAGAGGGTTGAGGCGGAGCAGATATTCATTGAAACTAAAAAAATGGGCCTGAATCATAGCCTAATGAGATCAGCCACATGGTGTTCAGCTTGGATGCGGGCATTAGGAAGGTGGGCGAATTTTTCAATGTTGGCTATGGTTACACATGTGGATGGGGAAAAATCTGCCAGTTCATTGACATGCTTGACAGCATTGGTGGAAATTTCAGCAAGGCATTCAATTTCCTCTTTTGCAACTACCAGGAAATTAGGGGGAACTGGGTGATGTGCAGCCCTTGTTTAATTTAGTGGCAGATTTTGCCATGACTATGCAACAATGGCATTTTTTTGGGTGAGGCCGCCATGGCCTCAGCAAGCTGGTGATCATTTTGGTATGAGATAGTATTGAGTTTGGGGACATATTGGTTGGGTGGGAGTGAGGCATCAAAGTCTGAATTCAGATAAGGATCTAAATCGAATGGTTTAGCCAGAGGTGGAACAATTTCACCAGATTTGGATACTTCTTCAATAAGTCCAAGGAATTTTGGTTGACTTAGATTGATTTGCTGATATGTGTCTGTGGTCGGGCAAGTTTTGAGGTGGACGATTTTTGGGATTAAATTTTAGTCCAAGACTGCACCCTATTGGTTAGCATGAGTGTAAATTGGCCAGCTTGGGTTTGAGTTGCTAGGTTTTGCTTTTGATTCAAGCACATGACCTGAGGGGTGGGAGGGTATAAAATCCCCACTTGAATGCTGTTAGTGTGGCCTCATGGGTGGAGTTAGACAAGTTAGCGGGGTGTGAATTGTATTGACATGATTTTTTCAAATGGTCAATTCATGGCAGAGGGGGCAAATTGTGTGATTATTGTTGATCAAACCCAAAAGAAATGGTCAGATGCGGATGGGATATAGGCTTGTGGTGGGATGTGCTGTGCCATGGTAATCCGGTGGAAGTAATGGTGGCCATTGCCCAAGGTGCCACTAGGCGCTCAGCACCACTTGGGACAATAAATTGGAGAATAGGGTCTGTGCCATAAGTGGACAGTCCAGACATCAACTCCTCCATAGAGTGTTTGAGGGGGAAGGTGTGAGGGGAGGTTTGCAAAGGTCAACATTAGTGTGGTATCATCCTGGAGATGTGTTCAGGTGGTGGTAATGGATGTGTTTTTGTATATTAAAGGTGTAGCTGCTGCAGCGGCTGTATCCTCTTCAGTGGGGAATCCAATATTAAAATAGCCCTTATAAGGGTGGAAGTTGTTAAATCCTGCTAGTGCAAAGGTGACCATTGCAGCTCAATAATCGCTTTATTGGCATATGGGAAGAGACATCCATACTCAATGCAGAGGCAAAAGCAGATAGTGGATCTAGGTAGGGTTATGGGGTGGGGGTGGGTTGGGTGGACTCATGCAAGGTGTAGTGCTAAGTCCCTTGGAAGGACAAATTGACCAGATGTATTTGGTGGACTGGTTGATCCAGTACACATGCGTTTGCCTGCTGGGAAGTAAATGCTAGCAGGTGGAGCACCGCTGCCCCATACTGAGGTAGCAGGTGGTGGATCCAAGGACATAAATTGGAGACTGGTGCAGTGAGGTTCTCATGTAAAATTAACTGTTTTTTTTCAAAATTGCTCAAAAATGATGTCAAGTGGAAAGAAAAATTTAAGGGTATAACTTGACTTTCAGAATTAATTGGAGGAGAGACCAACTACAATGTACAACTTTCTGATAAAAATGTGGATTGTTTCACCAGAGTAGGTCATATAAACATTATTACAGTTGATAAGTAATACTCCTTTTTTAGTACAAATAGAGCACAACCCCAAGTGGGGGGCGTCCAAGAGCTTTTATTTGTGGGGATGTCTAATAAAATATAAATCCCCAATATAGCGCCTCAGCGTTTAGATTAAGATGCCATATTGGACAGAGAAGGGGGTCAGGGGATATCCATCTAGCATGGATTGAAAAGCACTTGTGAGAGCAGACAAAACAAGTGTGGGGCATCAGCATGTGGCAGAAAGTAAGCAAAGGTCTTTTTATTTTTCAAGAAGGCATGAAGTAAGCCAATTTTTGAAATAATGGGTGATCTTGTTTTCACCGTTTGTGTGAGTTTTAGTGCACAGTAACAAATTTTTCCAAGGATAGAGTAAGTCAAAAACTGACCAAAGATCTTAAAGAAGTTCATCACATAGTTGATGAAGCTCAAAAGAATTTGAAAAATTAGTACTGTTTATGAGGTACTGGTTGCTACTTGGAAACGCTATAGCAGGAGAGCTGATTTGTAATGAAAAAACCTCATTGGCAAAGAGCTATATGCTCCTTTTTAGTGGTATTTTTGGGTCAGGCAATTCATATTACTGACAGCGGGCCACAAAAAGATCTATATTTAGATTCATTACAAATGACTTGAGAATACGTTGACCTGAGCACTATCGAATATTGCATGAAGTTGACTATTATATACAGATATATTGATATTAGTGCAACTAAAGAAATATGTTGAATTTTCATAGTTGCCTGGTCAGCGGGATTATCAACATGATTAAAATGTCCTAATCCTTTCTTTTAAGTCCAAAAAATGGAATTTAAAGACTTTAAAGATGACCATCTAGTACTAAAAAAGACTTTAAAGACAAAGCTAATTTTTTTTTTAATAAAGTAGATCATCAGATTTATCTGCTTCCCTAAAGTGGGATTGCTAAACAATTTGTGTGGCTTAAAGCTTAAAGTAATTACATGACCTTTTCTTCATAAGCTCAGCATTTTGCTACAAGTTACAGAAAGTATCTTTCTGGAGGAAATGTATTAAAAATAAACTAATTTCACTTGGTTAGCACCTTTATCTCATTTATGTTTAAGATATATGAGTTTCTAACTATAGATTATCCATCCTCTATTTTTCTTATTTAACCGAGGCAAGCCGACCAGGGGACAGGCATTACCGAAAGAAAGAAAGAAATGACATGAAACCTGAACAGGGTCAACTCCGTCGAAGAAAGTTTTTCCACCTCCGGATCGGGACTCAAATTTTTCTGGTTACGTCATGGGTAAGGTTTTCGTGTTATTAGACCTACTAACCGCCAATAGCTTCCTTTGGCTGGCACCCCGATCGATGTGCGAAGGGCGGGAATCGAACCCGCAACCTTCAGGTTGGTAGCCGTACGCCCTTGCCGACTCGCCTTCCACCCCCTCATCCATCCTCTATTGTTAATTAGCTTTTCCCTGGTCCTCATTGTCTACAGGCGAAGAAATTCTTAATTTTAGGCCATTTTTTGGGCAATTTGCGGTATAATAGCCCTTGGATTTGAAAGACCAGCAATTCACCTCAATGACTTTTAGTTGAGGTCCAGTATCTCATGTCGTTTGTAAATTAGCCTATACCATGCTTATTAGGGTTACCTGGATGTTAATTAAAAGGGGTTTACAAGCATTACGTTAAACGTTAAAAGGCAATATTGCATCATTTAAAATAATCATCATAGTTAAGGTGTCCATATAATTTACCAAAATGGGCAACAAAGAGCGGTTAATCTTAGGATATTACTAAGTAGCATTTTTAGAGCAATCTTTACATCAGAGGAAGACATCGCCTTTGCTCCCAACATGATCTGAGCCTAATGATAAAACCACTAAGCAGTTCAGTAATAATGTATTTACTGAGTTGATAGTCATAAAATTAACTTTACATGTGGCCATCTTCTCAAGACTATCAAATTCTATTAACACTGAACTCTTGACATATGCAAGCTCCAGTTGTCTTCAGAGAGGTAAGGCATGATCAGGTTGCAGCTTTGATCATCCAGGCAATTCATTATTGAGGTCACCTTGAAGAGATCTTCAGCTCCATGAATGGTCATTTATAACATTTTTAGTATGACTATACTCAATTTCATTCAAACTTAGGAAGATTGATAGACTAGGATGCACAAAAAGGTGAAATGACATTTTAGGGTGGTGGTTTAAAAGCAGTTTGGGATGACCCTACTTGAGGTCCTGGATTGCAAGGTAAATTATAGTGACTCCAATATTAAGCTGAAGTTCCTGAGAAATGAAGTAAAGCAAGAAGTGCAGTTAGCATATATTTTTGTGGCTGACTTGTCATGGATTGGACAACCCACTTGGTGGGATTCTAGTATGCCACATTACCCAACTTAATCGATTATATTATATCTGCTTGTCAACTAGGGATGAGGCATATTAATGGATGTGGGAGTTACCACTTCATATAGTAACTATTGTTAGGTGAAATATCCCTAACAAATTATGTAGTCTGATGGGGTTCAATTCAAATCAATTGCTAGTGTTTATATGGATGATTCCCAACAGCAATACATAAAATGATTATCACTTTTATTATTGATAATTTGATTACTTGTTAAAAATGATTGTATTTGTTGCCAATCAACTAAGGTATTTATGTCTAGTTGCTGAAGCGTCAACAACACTTCTGGTAGCAACTCATGGGTTAAACTTTTATATTATGTGACCTGCTATTAATCGGCAAAGATCCTTTTACCTAAACAGGTTGGTATCCTAATTAGGGTACTACGCTGAGGCTGATTGAGAAGTAGGGACAAATTTATCAAGTTAACCAGAAGAGATTTAATTTCTAGTTGGTGGCATAACATGACTAGCTGGATGAGGAAGATACTCATGGTTGCGACTTAAGGGGCTGATTCATCAGCAAAGGCTGCTATTTCCCCAATGGGGAGCTAATGGAAGATTTAGCGCCAAATTTCCTTATAAATTCCCTTGTTTTTCTCTTAATGAAGCAGATAAGATTAGTTTAGATACTTTATTAAAATTATATTATAAAATTGTAGTATTTTTACACTTGGGATTAGAGTTGAAGGATCAGATATCCTTTAGCTATATATCATTATCAATATATCCACGGGCTCCTAAAGCAAGAGAAAAAGAGAGAACATATGTATCTAATCGTTGGGTTTCCACCAAAAATGAAGAGTCAGAGGGAGAAGTTACCTTGCTTTTTGAAATTACATTCAAGGATTATAAGGACAAGCACCAGTCTAGCGTTTGAGACAATACTCCATTTTGGTTGTGAATAATTAATTGGGTAATATTCTTCATACTATTGACAGCCTTTCATTAAAATCAACTATATCAATAATTCATTACAACGCACACATCAAAACCTGTGCATTAACTTGAGAGTTAAGGCGAGCAATTGAGCTGTAAGTTTACAATTGGTATTAATTACAAAGATGACTGCGTACAAGATCTCCAAAGTTTACATTTAGAGCTCACCACAGGGGAAGTTGAGTTTTAACCCAAAGATAACAGAATAAGTTATCAGTAATGTCATACAAAAAGTGAACTTATGAGTTTATGGACGAAATTAAAAACAGTTAATAAGAATATGCTAAGCTCATCATTACAAGCTGATCTCACTACTTTTGAGGAGCGTCAAAAAATAAAGTTAGGAGAAAACTGAAAAAGTTGGAAAATTCAGTACAATCTTTATGGGAAGGTCACCTCATTGAAGAGAAAGGAGACTGAATTAATTGAGGGAGATATTATTACAGAAAACTGAATGAGAAGTGGATAAATAACGCTTCCATGGATTCATGAAGACATGACATGAATGCTAAAGTGCATAGAAGAACTAAAAAATTACAAGTGTGATTGTCCCTAGATGAAGGTAAACAAAGTTGATAATGAGATGCACGGAAAACCAGTTGGGTAAGTACAAACAATGAGAAACATTACTGAATCTTTTGCTTCAAATTTTAGAGATGACCTCCAAAAGTACAACTATTGTTAGTCAGGATGCTGAGCAGGTTTCTCTGCCAAGCGTAGTAACTGAAGAATTTTTGGAATAACTGATATGACCCACATTTCACTGGTATAATGCAACATAATTTTTCCAGCTTTTTTGAAATGACAGTGTTTGTCTGAGACCAACAAAAAGCGTTAACCATAATGAACTGCTTAAACACTAATTGTCAAAGTCTGGTTGAAATTTTACCCCAGGTGATATTACTTGCATATTACGAATTAGTGTATTGATTAATCAAGAACAATTGCCATTTAGCTTGCTAATTTTGATATATAATTAATGGTATAATAACCTAATTTGTGCTTCTCATTTGGTTGGGTTGAACTTTCATGATTCATTGGATCAAGAAAGTGTTGGAAATCATCTTTAACAGGAAATTGGTGCATTTTTCACTACCAGATTTGGCTGAGAATGTCAAAATGCCTATAATCATCAATTAAGATGGCGGATTAGATATTTGACGTTGAGGTTGCATAGGATGACTCAAAGAGTTATTTGGTTTAATTTTGACACTTTGCAAATAATGCTTAGGACGTTGAGACATTTTTTATTAATAGAGGCAAATTGCTGTTTTGAATTTATGAAACCATCAGGGGGTCATCCCCAATGCCTGAATGAGCCAATTTCAACACTGGCGGCTTATTATGAGGATGTAAAACGCTTATAATTATTGTTAAATCCAAATTACAGCAAATTGAGAATCATCATAATTGTGGACAATTGAGGATGAAGAGTTAAGCAGGGATAATCAACAGCGAGAGTGCTGATGAATGTTAAAAAGAGATAATCGCCAATGAGAGTTTGATGAATGTTAAGCAGGGAGAATTACCAATGAGAGTGCTGACAAATGTTGATAATGAATACTGATGATGTAGATAGGAAAGAAATGCCTATAAATAGTATATTCTCACACTCAATAAGATATATTTTGTTTTCATACCTTTATCAAGTTTTCTGTGGACAGAGATTAGTTTAGCTAATAAAGGAGTGACTGGAGATCCCTAGAAGCTAGTTTCTGGTATAAAACATTTTTAGTGGTCACCACAACTAACTTCCAACCTTGCTTGGATGGAACCCCACTGGAACTTGGGCAATTAGCAGCAACAATGATGAATTGGAAGGAATGAATGAGAGGAACCCTGAAGGAGTCAATAGAGGCGGCGAACATAAGTGTTGGACAAGTCCCAGGAGAGGACCTCTGAGCCATAATGAGTGGTTAAGCTCAGAAGGAGAAGTTTTTGGTCTGCTGGGTTAGTTACCCTGTGAATTTTTAGGGAAAGGTCACCAATGATGGTGAAAGAGCAAGGCCAGCAGTCTTCATACTATTTGGCCTGCACACTAATAAATTTTGTAACTTTGAGAATGAAAATTTTTATCAATGGCGCTCACTACAGGGGGGCTCTTTTAGTTTGTTGCTTGATTAATTTGAGGTTTAGTTAGGAGGTGGTGAAAGCCACTGGATCTGTTTTTTGGGGAGGATACCACCAACGGAACCTTAGCCTTGACGTTTGGTTTCTGACGCCTCCTGGAAGTGGGAGATAGGATCAGGGACCTCTAAACCATTGCGTTGATGTTGTTTTGGCCCACCAAAAATGGTGGAGTCTTGATTGAGGATTATCATCTGGATAAGTCAAGGGGTGTGACAGAATTATAACCAGGCGATATTCCTCGCATATTACTAATTAGTGTTTTAATTATTTATGGACGATTGCCAATTAGTTTGCTAATTTTGATATATAATTAATGATATAAAACCCAATTGATGCTCCTCAATTGGTTGGGTTAAGCTGTTTTGATTCGCAGGATCAAGAAAGTATTGGGAACCATCCCCAGCAAGAATTTGTGCATTTTCCCCCTCAGGTTGGGACCATCTAGTACTAAAAAAAGAATTTGTGCATTTTGACACTGGCATATTAGGCTGAGAAAGTTGATTACTTATAATCATTAATTAGGGTGGTGGATTGATTATTTGATGTCAAGGTTGTGTCAGAAATGACTCCTGAGATAAATTTAGTTTATTTTTGAAACTGGTTACTAATGCCAAGGATGTCAAGACATTTGATATTAATTAATAGAGTTAAATAGCAATTTTAACTTCATGAAACCATTAGGAGATCATCCCCAATTACTAATTGGACCAATCTTAGCACAAGCGACTTATGTTGAGGATGGTGAATGCTATAATAAACATTAAATTTGGATTATGGCGAATTGAAAATTAATGTAATCATGGACAATCAAGGATGACGAGTTGTGTAGGAAGAATTGCCAGTGGGAGTGCTGACAAATGCTAAGCAGGGAGAATCGTCATTAAGAGAGTGCTGAAAAATGCTGGAAATGACTTTTGATGATGAGATAAGCAAGAAATTTTTATAAATAGTTTATCTTCCCACACAATTAAAATATTTTTTCTTTTGCTTACCTTTATTAATTTTTAGTAGAAAGAGGTTAGATTAGCTGATAGAGGTAAGACTGGAGATCCCAGAACTTAGGTGCTGGAATAAAACACCTGGATTGTTCAGCGCAACCAACTCACAACCTTTATTTGGATAAAAACCCTGCAATAATTTGGGCATTTAGAAGAAATAATGATAAACTGGAAGGATTGAAGGGGAGGAACCTGTGAGGGAGCCAATAAAGGCCGCTGAACCACAATTGTTGAACAAGTCCCAGGAGAGGACCTCTGAGCCATATCAAGTGGTCAAGCCTCAGAAGGAGAAGTTGTTGGTCTTCTGGGTTGATGGGTTGCCCTACGAAAAGTGTAGGGAAAGATCACTGATGATGGTGAAAGAACAAGGGCAGCAGTCTTATACTGTTTGGCCTGGCACAAATGGAGTCCCAAATTATTAAGAATGAAAATTCTCAAACTGGTGTTACCCCATTATAATGGGGTACAATTTGATGAACAGAGGTGCAAAAAATCTTTGTAACTGAGTTTTGTAGTCCTATACAGATGGCCAACCATAAACAGGAGTTTATGAGAATTCAGTTTTGAGAAGATTAAATTACTGGCAGTTTATGCTGAACACTTTTAGAGGATTGCAAACAATGACCAGTGCAAAAGTTTTATCATATTTTGATGCATGCATAGTAATGCAAAGGGCGTTTTAGCCCTACAAAAAATTGCATCACGCTATGGAATTAGCATTGGTAACCCAGACTTCCACATTGCAGATGGTATAGTAGCTCAAAATGTTAGGAGAAACATTTGAAGCATACAATTGATCCTTCAGAGTTTTTCCTCCCATAAAGTTTTTGATAGGTTTCTGCACAGGTTAATTGTAAAATATTAGCACACTAGTTGTATGATGACAACTAGTAGATTGAGTCTCTACTATAAATGGCTTCAAATTCACTTGGGTAAAATGTAACTTGAGATAAACAACTAATGACCTTTATTCTCTTTAATCTTTTTTTAGAAGTCTATATATTATATATATATCAGTTAATTTCTGCTTTCTATTAGAAAAAGCTAGGGGTTTATAAAGCAAAAGGCGGACAACTTTAGTAAATGACTTACTAAAAATTAACTGATAGGTCTCATGAAACTTTTAACCCAAATGAAAACCATCCAAATAATTGCAGATTTCGTCACCTTAGTTAATCCTCAGTAGTATAACCTTTACAAATCAGAAGCCATCCCTTCATGTTAGGAACCGTACACAGATATTATAGGGGCTGTGTTGCCTGGTTACAACTGCTAACTACTTCTGAAAGAAAAGTTAAAACTTTTCAGTAGCTTCAAAAAACGACCCTAATCAACAAGCTCCTCTTCCTGAGCGATCTGACATGGCAATCCAACTATTACTATTAAGCCCATTGAAATACTCATTTAACATTGGCGGGATGATCCCTGACATGACATTAATTAAAACCAATTATTGGATTATATCCTTTAGTTAATTACAACTAATAATTTAGTTGGCAACCATCGCCAACCAATAGATTGTTATTAACAATCTTTAAAATGCTTAATCTGCATTCAAGATGGATAATGTGGTCAAAAAAATACCAACACATCCCACCACTTGACCAGATTACCCAATGAGATAGTTTTTCAGAGGCACTTGCTTTTTCTCAAGACCTGACTAACAAGTATGGTTCAGAGGTCCTTCCTTCAGACTTAACCAACTCATTAGTTCAGCGGTCTCCTGCTTACTGCCACCTCTGTAAAGTGCAATACTTTGGCATCTTTACATACCAGGACTACTTTGGGCATTGTCACCGATAATAAAACTGGAAAACCTGTACTCCCCCAGATTAGGATCTCCGCTTGCAATAAGAGAAGATATTAGTTCCTAGGGACTAATCACGGTGGATCCAGTTTTAAACCGTCCTGATCCTCCTGACTCATTTCTTAGGGACTACTCATAGCAAATATGATTTTAGCCCATCCTGATCCTACCGACATAATCTAGAGCCTCAGGACTACCTCCAGTGGACCCAATTGCAACCTGAGCTGACCCTGTTGACTGACAATAGGAAGCACCACCAGATGATTTTGAGCATAGCAAAATAAAATTTGATTTTCTTACAATATGTTCCTTTTTTATCTTTTTTATAATCTTTGTTTACGTTTTAATCTTATATATTTTTTGTTCTTTAGCTTTTAGCATTAATTTTTTTAAGAATTTGCTATGAACTTGGTTAACTATGTGACCATTGAGGATATTTTTGATCATATAGGCATCTGTTGCTGATTATTAGAATTACTTTGAAGGGTCCTGTCCATAAGGCATCCAGCTTATTTTGGTGGCCAAATCCATGTGTATCACAGTAGGAGACTAAATCCTCAATTCAAATCCTTTTATTGGTTTCATTTCTTATCATCTTACTTTTTAGCCTGGATCCTTTTAATAAGGGGTTTTTTTAGTACTAGATGGTCCCAACCCAAGGGTTACTAAGGTTTTTCTAACGATTAAGATTGTAAATTGACTATAATTTTGGTTAATCAATTTTAAATATTAGTCAGGACTCACCCCTTATAACAAATCTAAGGATGAGTATAAAATTGGTGGTAAGGCGGCTTTTCTTCCATAGAGCAATTTGAAAAAAAAATTTCTGGTTGAGAAAGGATAGCTAGTTTTTATAACAAAATGTCACTAAACATAAGTAAAAAGCACAAGCAGACGTTTTCCAAGCAACCAGCTTCCTTAGAATAGTGGATAAGGTAGCGTTCACTCTCTAAACCAGTCCATTTGATTTAAGCCAATATGGGACCAATACAACTCCTCTGGTTCCCATCAGCTTGTATCAATTGGGGTATGACTAAGGAGTTAAAGATCTTTCCAATATCATTCAGGATCACTTGGAGGCAGCCATGCCAATATACCACTTGATACAGAATAAATATTGCGGTATTCATTGCATTAAGCCTAACCATAGCTTTAGTTTCAATCCATCTTGTCAGGAGATCAATTGCAACAATGATATATCGCATTCCTCAATTGCTTGTAAACAGAGGCCTCATAACATTGATACTGTATGCCAGGAGAACCCTGGTCGCACTAACTGATACTAGACACATTTTTGTGTGGCTAGTGGCTCTGACACTAAACACAACAAGAAAGGAAATCCGTCATATCATAATTTAATGAGAACCAATAATATTGGCAAATGTGCTTTAAAGTTTTCTATAGGCCACCATGGCTGTCAGCTTTGTGAGCTGCGCAAAATATTTCATTCATTTATTAATATAGGAACATAAAACTTTCATAGACTAGCTTGAATAACTGCCCGTTCTTTTTTTCTGTTCCCTCCATGGCTTTTCATAGAGCCATTTGAATTTCTGGTGCTTTTCTTCCAATTCTTCTTTCACCATTCTCTCAAATAGGTCAACAGCACGACCTTGTACTGCAAGAATTTCCAGCAGTCTTTATAATCTCGCAGAATTTTGGTTTTTATCCATGGCGCAATGTTCAATTTCATAGTCAAAAATCTGCAATTTTAGGGCCCTTCATGCTAGTCTCCCCTCAGGTTCTCATAATTTATGCAATCATTGTCTAGATGCATGATATGTTGCAACCTTGAAATGCATCCCATAGTTAAAAACACAAAATTTTCTTACAAGCATAGATAACTTTAAGACATTCACGATTGGTTACTATATTGATCCTTTTGGCCTTGTTAAGGTACAGTTGGCATAGACCACTGCGTGTCTTCACCTTGTTCAACTACTTGACTAAGTATAGTACCTATCACCATAAATGATGCATCGATTGTTCAATAAACAGTCAATCAAAATCTGGATATTTAAGTTCTGGGATTTTCATCAAGTATTGCTATAATTTGTTGAATGTCCCTTGAGCCATCACATTCCATTCAAACCCTTTTTTAGATCCTTAAGCAGATGGTATATTGGATCCGTTATTTTTGCAAAGTCTTTAATACAAATGGCGATAATAACTAGCTTTTTTAAAAGATTTGGATTATGTGAACACTCTTTGGTGATGACATCACTCATTAGCCTCAAACTTTTGCTTTTGAGGTTATAATACATCCCGTTTATAATAAATCCTAGATATTCTAACTCCTCCTTGGAAATGACATCTTTTGGGCTTGATTTTGAGATTAATGGAGACTAGTTCATGTATACTTCCTCTAAGTGTTGCAAGTGCTCCATAAATGTTAAACTAAATATAAGGATAGTATATAGATGACTAGAACATAGGAAAATTTGAGATCACATAAGATAGTATCCATAGCCCATTAAAAAGTTGCGGTGGCGTTACACAAGCCTTGAGGCATCCTCATAGGATGGTAGAGCCCTTATGCCATTATTATGGTACACTTATTATGGTCCTGAGGCGACATATCAATCTGCCAACATCCTGAGATGAGGTCTATTACCAAAAAGAATTATGTCCCCTCTAGTTGATCCAACACATCATAAATTTGTTGCAAGGTATAAGGATCTTTATTCATGATTTTATTAAGACAACAATGGTCAATTAAAACCCTGTTTGACAAGTCTTTTTTTTTATGATTAATATTGGGATAGCCCATGGACTGGATGAAGGCACAAGCAATCTTTGCTCTAACTTCTAAAAATCTTTGGCAACTACTGCCTTGGCCGCTCTGGATCTCTAATAGGCCTCATTCTAATTATGGCAGCTTCTCTGGTATCAATTCGATAAAGTATGTTTTCCATGCACCCAAAATAATGGCCATTTTGAACAAAAATAATTTGGTTTTATTCAAGTAAAGCCAATACTTCATTTTGCTGTTCATCTGTTAATCCCAATAATTTGTTCCTGAGCGATTATTGTATGAATACTTTGAACTGGATTTTAAAAATCCCATTTTATTTAAATCCCTAAATTTATAAAAAGAAAGGAGCTTTGTTACAAGTATTAACTGGGAGAATGCAACTACTTAATTCTGCTTGATTTTAATCTGCATTTTTTCCAGATTGGCTAATAGGATACAAATTTCCTCATGACCAGGAATTAGGATCCCTGGCGCTACCCAAGGTTCAATTCTTCATCTTCGCCAGGGAGCCTCAATTTCAACTTATAAATTGCTCAAGGATTTTCAATGTCAGTCCAGTATCAACCACTGTCTGCATCTCAGGCATTATGATCAATTCCTTTACACTTGGATTAATAATCTTTAGTTTTTGCCCATGAATTTTTATAGCAGCTGATCTTTTTTCCACCTAGTTGATAACCAACTGGAATGATGTCATCTTTAAACATTATGTTTATAATGTTATTTACCTGGTGAGGGGAGCATCGCCTTTTTTTGATAGATCAATAGAAGCTTCCAGACCAAAATCATCAAAGTATTCTCCTCAAAGTTTCACTTTACTTCATACTTTTGCATGAAGTAAGTGCCAATGAGGATAATAATTTTGATTAGGTAGGATGATCGCCAGCTCAGACATGAATAGAGATCCAAAATGAAGGGTTAAGGAACTATAAGCCCCACAGGAAGTAGTACGATTAGTCCCAGCTGTCTCAACTGCTTTTGTTGTGCTAAATCCGAGAAAATATTTTCTTTTTTTACCAGTTTGATAGAAACATTATTGGTTGGTGCGCCACTTTCAATAATAGCCCCTACTTCTACTTAGCTAACTAAAATGTCAGAGTAAGTACAACCAGAGTATTGGGAATATTGTTTACTGAATGTATAGCAGCATCAGTTGCCAAATACAGAGTGTGAATAATTTGGGCAGATATATCAGGAGATAAAATTTTAATAGTAGCACTAGAAATCAAAATGTTAACATCTTCCACTTTTGTTTTCAGAAATTTGTCATCATCATCAGCATTTTGGGCCTTTTCCAATAATTGGCGAGCGAGAAGTTGAGCAACCTCTGATATAAATTCAAAAAAAATTGCCTTTGCTTTCACTAAAGTTATTTCATTAGTATTTTGACCCATTATTTGCTGGGAAGAATTGTAAGCAGGTTCTTTGGCTAACAGGTTGAGGTATTTATTTCTTGGAGCTTATCTGGTGGAACTGGGCAACGTGCCAATCTAGATTGTTCCTCATATAGCCTGCATGGCCTTTTCACAACTCCTCATATGCTCTTTTTCCTGGATGAAGTCCACTTGATCCTTTGGTTACTTACTACAGCAATAAGCATAATATCAGATATTTCCTCATCTGTTACAAGTGATTTGTGGCATATTACTAGGCCATTTTGGTCCATTGGGGGGTTTTCCCATTCAATTGGAAAAATGCTTTTTGGGCTCAAGATCTTTTGCTAAAATTAATTTGAAAGGCAGTTTTGTTTTACACTTCTATTTGGTGCATTAAAGTGGAGGCTAACTTTTTCAGATGCTTCACCATTTGATAAGTGTATTATTGTTGATGAATGTTGATGTCTTAGATTGTTGTAAGTTCCAATAAGGTCAGAGCGCTGCTTACATGGCAATGCAAGCGTCAAAATTGCTCATGTTATTAGCTCTCATCAAAATTTGCACCTTTTTATAAAAACAATTGGCAAATTCTCCCAAGGTTTTATCTTTTTGGAATTGTATTCCCATAACTCTTGCTTTTGGTTAGCCATTTGTTCAGGGCTACCAAATTCCTTCATAAGCACGTTTTAAACCTCTTAATTTGACCAATTCTTACCCTTTAAGTGGGGTAATACAAATTCAAACAAGAGGTATCCAAACAATTGATAACAGGGACGACTTTTTGTGATTGCTACAAAATACTGGTTATTTTTAAAAGTCTGGTGAAAGCTAGGACATCATTTTAATGAGATGGTGGTCATTTTAGGGGGGTAAAAATTCCTCAATTTTCACTGGTTCATTTGCGGGATGAGCTGCGTGGATAGCCACTCTGGAGCCAGTTAGTGTGTTGGGGGTCATCTCCAAAATGGTGGCATAGGCACTTGGCATATTTTGAGTAGGCTGAGTGCTCCCTATATTACTTTCATCTCCAAATAGGTCCTGATCCCTGATTTCAGTTTCCACATGAATACTAGTATATTGATGTTTTCCATTTCTTGTACTTGTTTTAAAAGCTGGCCATGCTTCTCTCATAATAGAAATTTTTCCAGCCTCTGTTTGAAATGCTACTTTTAACAGGAGTAGAAAATTCTCCACTTTGATATAATTTTATTCTAATTCAGATATTTTCCTTAATAACTCATTTTTAATTTCTGTGATAAAGTTGGCTTCTTCTTCCACTTTGGTAAAATGATCCTACACTTTTGATAAATTAGTCTGAGTCACTAACTTCAGGCTGGTCTGGTTCGCGCTCTCCAGCTCCTTCCATAGCTTCTAAATCTCACCCTGAACAAAAAGCATGTTGTTATTATTTAACAAGACTTAACTATCCCCTTAGTGAGAACCAAGTATAAAACTTTATTAGTTTACTGCAAAGATTGGTTGTAATTAATAAGGACACTAGTTGTATGGTGAAAGCTAGTAGGTTGAGTCTTCAATGTAAGCGACCAAAAATAAACTCTGGTAATCTGTAACTTGAGATATGTAATAATGGACTTTATTCTTTCAATCTTCAATTTATAAGTAAATATAAAAACTATATATTAGTTGTTTTCTGCTTTTTGTTAGAAAATTTGGGGGGGGGGGGGTTAAAGGCAAAATGCGGACAACTTTTCAGATGACTTACTCAAAATCAACTGATTGTTCTCCTGAAATTATAACCCTAAGAGTTACCTCCAAATAATTTCAGATTACGTCGCCTTAGGTAATCCTCAGTGGTGTAACCTTTACATATTGCAGCCATTTTTTATGTTAGGAACCGTACATAGATGCTATATGGGCCATGTTGCCTGTTTATACTACTAACTACTGCTGAAAAAAGCGATAAAACGCTTCAGTAGCTTCACAAAAACAACCCTAATAAATTAGCTCCTCTTCCTGATTGATACTCTATGGCAATCCAACTATTGCTATTAAGCTCTCAAAGAAATACTCATTTAGCATTGTCAGAAAACCCTGACAAAACATCAATAAAAACAAATATTGGAATATATTCTTTGGTTGATTACAATCAATAGTCTAGTTGGCAACCATCGCCAAACAATAGATTGTTTATTGACAATCTTCAAAATGCTTAATCTGTAAGTGAGATGGATAATGTGGTTAACCAAAATGCAGCATGACAAAAATTTCAGAATAAAGTGAAATTTTCCAAGCCTTTTAAAGAACAACGGAATTAAGATGTAAAAGAAATATGCCCAAAGTGCCAAAACAAATGTATAAAACTCAAATTCAATCCACCAATGTAGGAAACCTGGCCATGTAGTCACTCAATGTTGGTGTAAGAAGCCTAAAAAGCAAGTTTTTCTGGTTAAGGCTAAGGAAAAGAAAACATTGCAATATTCAGGATAAGGACCAGCAGTCTTGATAATATTAATCTAGCACTGCAATCAAACCTGTTCCCCCTGACATATTGAATGATGACCTGGATGTATCCGATTAATATGAAGATGAGGCCACACCTGATCCACTCTACTAGATGGTTAATTTGGATGTAAATATGATTACCTGAGCATAAGCAAAAGGGATAGACCCTGAAATCATTAAAAGTTGCTTGGCTATACGCTTGTCAGTTGGCAGAAAAAATCAGAACACCAAAAACATGGAAAAACTACTTGATAATACTTGACAAAGAAAACGTTTCTCATGCTATTAGCGCGATCAAGATATTATTCTTATATGTCTTCACAATAAATTCATACTATTAATTCAGAGAATAATGCCACAATTCTCTCAGTGAACATTATTATGATATTCTAAGTGTACATATGTGGGCATTATAGTCAATCAAATAAGAGTACAGGTAATAATTGACAGTTGAGCGCCCATTAGTATCATTTTAATCAAAAAGGTGAAACTAATGAAAATTTCTCCAGATTTATAGCAATGGAGAAAATATGAAACAACTGGACTAGATGTCACAACATTTTATGGATCACACAGAGCACTACCACTTTAATTTATATTGCTAAAGATATTAGCTTCCACAAAGAGTTGGCAAATCAAAATTATGACATACTCATTAGGGTGAAATACCTGAGAGAGTATGGTGTCAAGTGTGAGTTGAGGGGAATACCATGACACTTTTTGACAAGCCCTGCCATTGGTATATCAGCATAGAGGAGAACCTCCGCTTACAAAGAAGAATTTTTTAAATTTATCTATGATGATGGTATAATTCCCATCCAGCACAAATTGGTTAGACAAAAAAGAAGGGAGTGCTGAAGGATAATATTAAAAAACCATGGGATACAGTTGAAAATGAAAAAGGAATACCATTCTTCTAGGAATGAAATAAATAGTTAACACAGGTTAACATTAGAAATTATAAAACAACCTATATGGAGAATTCATCGCCCCATGGAGCAAATTAATTCTGGAGCTATGGGTAGTGCCAGGGATTATAATGATGGGCCATAGCGAAATAAGTGTGCTAATGGCTAATATGAGTGAAAATCTGATGATAATAGCATAAATTAAGTCATTGCATTTGACATTTAACCCTGACGGCGGAAATCAAGTAATTTTTCGACTTTGGAATGCTAATAGAGATGGGATTACTTGTGGATGCTGCTGAAAGAGTTATTGTACTGGTTAATTGAGAGCAACTGACTGATATATTGATATAACAACAAGAACAAGCGCTATTATTATTTTAGAAATAATGGATGATATTTACCAAGAATTACCATGACCTTGGGTGAGCTAAAAATGTGATCCATAAGGTTGACACTGAGGAATATCCGTCAATATGGATGAGACCTGTCTGCTAGTCCAGGGCTGCTGAGGCAGTAGTCTTTGAAGAAATTAGCATTTGATTGAGCATGGGCTCCTTGTACTGGCATTGATTCCTTGAGAAAGTCCAATCCATATTGTGAATATAAAGGATGGATCTAATTGCATGGTAGTTGAGTACCGCTGATTTAATAAAATCACCAAAAAGGATTCATATCTGCTGCTGAGGATTGATGATGCACTTAATCGCCTCTAAGAAGCCAAGTATTTCTGGTGATGGATTTGATCTTAGAATATTGGCAGATATACTTGCCAAAAGAAGAACAAGAGAAATGTGTGATAATCACCACAAAAGAATTATAATAGCTGACGAAAAAGCCTCAGGGATTGTGTAACATGCCATCATTTCCAGAGGGCAATGGATTCTATTTTGATTGATCTGAAGTTGTATTACACTTTAGTATACTTAGACAATATCAACGTTTTCACCAGGAAATATAACAGTCACCTGGAGCACTTGAAGGAAGTTTTCTTGTGCCTAGCAACGGCGAAGATAAATTAATCCAAAAAAATGCCATTTCTTTAATAAAGAGTTTTAATATTTGGGGCTGTGATAAACTACATCTTATTACAACCGCAACTTCAGAATATAATGGCCACCAAATGTATGTCAATCCCAAAGAGTGTTCAGGACATACAAGTCTTTCTTAAGATGATCTGTTAATATCATCAATTTTTAAGGATTTCACTTGAATCATCAAATATCATTTCATCAGTTGAAGGATCTGAAAGATTGAGCATGTGGAATGAGGAGGCCCATGCATCATTCAATGATCTACAAAAATACCTGATGACTAGTCCTGTCCTAAAAACCCTAATTTGAATCAAGAATTTATTATTCAGATTGATGCTCAAAAAATACCAATTGGTGACATCTCAAGTCAAGTAGACAACAGCAGAGAAGAGCACCTGGTGCATATGTGAGTGGGACATTCACACCAACAGTAAAGAAAACACTGTGACAGAACACAAGTGCCTCATGGTGATTTATACCTGTAAAAATTTCTAGTGGTTATTAATGTGACACATTTCAGAGTCTTGACCAACCACTCATCTATACGCTAATTACATAATCTTAAGGAACCAGAGGGGCAACTGTCCTGATGGACTTTAAAACTGCAAGCCTATTCTTTAAACTATAAACTAAGCAGGAGCAGCACATCATAATGCCAATGGACTATCCTGATTACCTGCCATTCAAGTTGTGTATCAGCAAGCTGATGAATTTTCCAGTGGGTATCTAACATTTACCCTCACAACTAAAGGATAAGAATGTCTTGGGTTGAATTTCGCCAAAGGGAGGAAATGTTGGTTATTTGCAATTTTCTGATGTTGTTATGAGCTCATTTAATAATATTAAAGATGACAAAGTCAAGAAAATTGCCAAAAGTCCCCGGCCAATTCTTGGTATAACCCCATTAGTTGGGGTAACCCTAGTTTGAAACCTCTATGGGCATGAAACATAAAATCCAATGGTTGGATTACTCTGACCTTACCACGGACTTTGAAGAAATCCTCAGAATGCACTCCCCTGACTCAACGAAGCCCTCCAATGCAACTGCGCGGGGACCTCCCCCTCTTATAGGCTTGTTGGGGGTCCCCCAAGGTGCAAGAAATTTCTAGGGTGGATATTGGATTAAATTCATAAAAACATTACCTCATGGGTATGTTTGGCCCATCAGAATTCCTCTTCCTTCGCTCCACTGCCCTGAAGTGATTTCCTAAGTTATGATACGTTATTATTTCATAAATCCTAATTCAAACTCATGTACGCTAATCCAAACATATTCCCAAATTCCCTTTTGACCTTCAAATTACTTTGAATACTAAATTGTCAGATGTCAAGGGTCGTCATTTTCCCCCTTATTGCACATATAAAAACTATTATAGTATCCACTTATATTAGCGCTTTACATTTTA
This sequence comes from Massospora cicadina, assembly GCA_022478985.1. Classification (NCBI taxonomy): domain Eukaryota; kingdom Fungi; phylum Entomophthoromycota; class Entomophthoromycetes; order Entomophthorales; family Entomophthoraceae; genus Massospora; species Massospora cicadina. The sequence continues at coordinate 82,258 of JAKSZP010013308.1, read as the reverse complement.
ACTTTATTTTATTAAAAATATTTGTGGAAACCAGATAGTGTGGAATGCACCAGCGAGCAAAAATAAGCTGGTTTCCCACAAAATGGTGCTCACTACAGGGGACCCCTGTATAACCAGAATCATTACTATTGAGGAGCAACTTGTCAGTGCCTTATCCCGCCTTAAGGAGCTTGAGCAACGCCCTCACAGTTTCCCCCTCATGAAAAATTCACTCCTGACAAAGGAAACATCAATACTTTTTTGTATATTTATGAAGCTGTCATGTATGGCTCAATAATACTCAAAAAGTTCAGTACATCCTTCCCTGTTTAAACCGCCTAGCACAAGAGATGAAGTTCCTTACCTGAACCCTTCTCTCACTTGGGCAGAGGTAAAGGAGGCTCTCGTGGCTGAATTCAGATATAAGAAGAGCCTACTCAGGGAAAAACAGGCCTTTATGCGCCTTAGCATGTATGAGGATGAACCACTCCTTACCTTTGCTGAACAATTTTATATCGCTGCACAAAGGTTAACAACCTCTAACATGCTCACCCTGGATGATGCTATCGCCCCCTGCTAACTGAATTAGCTTCTCAGCCCTCTCTAGCTAGGCATATTATCTCAGTGAAACGCCATTTCCAAAATATCTGTGATCTAAAGGAGGCTTTAATAGACGTTGCCAATTTCCATTCATGTGCAACAAACAAGGAAGATGAGGAGATCCCTCCAGCTCTCACTATTGAGGAGTTACCACTAGTTGATCAGTTGAGACCTGTTTCCTCTGTGCAACCTAAAAAGGCTACCACTCTTTCTTATGAATCAAAAACCTGTAAGGTAGTAACAACTATACAGCCGCACCAGCTCGCTAAAGCTGCAGTGTCTACCCCTCCAGCTAATCTGGTAAAGGCGTGCCCAAGGCTATTCAATCTACTGTGACCATCTCTCCTACCTCCATCGTGGCCTTGCCAGTTGTAGAGAATACCCTTGGGGACGAATCTGAGGGGGGTTATGATGATTTTGGCTACTATATACTTGGAGCCCCCGTAGAGGTAAAGGTTCCTGATCACTTGAACGCTGGAGGAGTAGATGAGACCACTATCCCTGAGGAAACGTAACTCAGTCACATCCTAGGGTATCCATAAGTGATTAACACTGCAAGCGGTAGTGATCAATTCTTAGCTGGCTTATTTCAACCTCTTCAGCGCGTTCATCCCTTACAAACTATCATGAATAACTACCTGAGACTGCTAAAAAACTCACCTCCACCTTACGGCTCAAGGGGGGTTTATCTTTGTCGCCTAACTTTTGAGGGACTCTCACTAAAATTGAAGTAGTCATTCAAAATGTCCATATCTTGGCCATCTTGGAAACTGGTTCCCTAGTCAACGTGATCTCCATTAAGATTATCAAGAAGATCAAGTTAGCGCCTGACTTGGAGTACACGCAAGGGTTTGGAACTGCTGGCCTCTACAATACCTGGGCTATTGGGGCCTACTTCCCTTCCCATTCGAGTTGGGATGCTTATTTTATCAGCCCCTGCTGTGGCTTTTAGATAAGAACGCATATGATATTCTCATCGGCACTCAGTTTATGATTGAGTAAGAGGGAATAATCAACCTGAAGCAAGGTTACCTCTCATTTCTCAACTATGATGTACCGTTAGTTTTATCTAATAAAGAGTCTGGTAAGCATGAATACTCTTTCCTGGTTGAATACCACTTCGCAGCAATACCTTTATCTTATACCACTTCTGGGTGTTACAAAAAGAAATTGCCTGATTCAATGGATTCTAGAGAAGGTACCCCTTTTTATGCTGCAGATGAGGTTGTGATCAAGCCTGGTGAACAACGAGTGGTTGACACCAAAGTCACGCTACAAATCCCACGCCACTGTTTGTTACACCTCATTAGTATTGAGGGCGTCAGTCCCTTGGAACACGGGTATTAGCTGGCATTCTTGACCCTGCTTATCATAGTCCCATTACTTTGCTATTGGGGAACCTCACCTCTAAAAAATAGTTGTAAAAAAACACTAGGAGCTTGGCAGAGGCTTTTTAGTCCCTGTGGAGGACACTGAACAAATTCACTCCATTAGTACTATGATGGATATGGGCCTGCCAACGGATAACCTGGTATGTACCTTACCCAAAATCTATATCTCGGATGAGCTAACCCCAGATGAGCTGGAAAAAGTTCACATTCTTCTCAATAACTATAGTAATATATTCTCCAAATCTAACTACGACTATGGCCACATGAAGGGTTGGTGCCACTCCATTCATGTGGGTGATGCTCATCCCATTCGGTCAAAACCTTATCACAAATCAAAAGTGGAAGAACAGAAAATGAGGACAGAACTTCAGCAGTTACTTGATGTGGTGTTGTTAGTTCCTTCACAAAGCCTCTGGTCTTCCCCTCTATTGCTAATGAAAAGGAAGAATGGAGGACATCGGATATTCATGGATTACCGCAGGTTAAAAAACCTCACAAAAAAGGATAGCTATCCTCTTTCTCATATTGATGATGCTTTGGCCCAACTCTCAGGCTCTAATTTCTTTTCTGCCATGGACTTAGCTATTGGCAAATGGACCTTTCTCCTCAATATCAGGAGAAATGCGCTCTTTATTTGTAGTGAAGGGCTGTTCTAACCCACACAATTACCCCAAGGTTTGTGCAACGCACCTGCCTCTTTCCAAAGTGCGATGGATCAAATCTTGCAGGATCTCAAGTTAACTTGTGTCATCATTTATCTTGCTGGCACCACAGTGTTCTCTAAAACCTTCAACAAAAATCTTGATCACTTGAAGTAGTGTTCCAACGGTTACGTCAGTCTAATATAAAGTTGAAACCCTCAAAGTGTACTTTCTTCCAAAGAAAATTGGATTTCCTAGGACACTTCATTTCACAAGAAGGTATTCAGCCCATTCAGGACAAGGTCAAAGCCATCTCAAAGCTGCTGGCCCCTAAAAATCTACGGGATATCCAGGTATTTCTAGGGATGATGGGGTTTTACCATCAGTTCATCCCTAAGTTCACCCAACTCAGTGAGCCCCTTGTCCGTCTATTAATGAAGAATACCCTTTTCTGTTGGGGTGCTGAGCAAAAGGATGCTTTTGAGATGGTGAAACAGATATCACAACAACGTCATATCTTATGACACCCAGATTATGATAAACCTTTCATCTTATTCACTGATGCCTCAGACTATACTGTTGGGGCCATCTTAGCCCAATTAGATGAACACGGTGTAGATAATCCTGTATCCTATTTTAGTAAGATGATGTCAAAAGAAGAACGCAACTACAGTGTAACTGAGATGGAGTGCCTTGCTTTTCTGTTGGCTGTAAAGCACTACCGCCATTTTCTCTATGGAACCACCTTCACTGTAGTTACTGCTTATGCATCTCTAAAGTGGTTACAGTACATGAAGGATCCTACTGGTTGGCTATCTCGCTGGGCTCTAAAGCTCCAGCCTTATGACATGAAGATCGAACACTGTGCTGGAACCCATCACTTAAATGCTGAAGGGTTGACTCGGCTACCAGTCCTTTACTTGGATAATAGTGAGGCAGGGAGGTTAAATGACCTTTTAATGACCCCCAGTGAATGGGAGGATGAGGATGAGCCTGTTCAAAAGATGTTAGCCCAGCACTCCCGTAATACTAAAGTTGAAGATGGGAAGTTGTATAAGCAGATGGGGACAAAATGGCTACCTTACCTTCGACCCTCAGAACATGTACCTGCTAGCTTAGAAGCACATTCTACCCTAGGTCACGGAGGGGCAAGGAAAACCTATGAATGGATTAAGGATCGGTTTTACTGGGATAGAATGATGGAATCTATCGTTGATGTTTTGGAAGCCTGCCTTACTTGTAAGAAGCAATCTGGCTTCAAGTCTTGATACCAATATCAACCAACTAACCCACAGCAACCGTTCCACACCATCAGCTTAGATGTAATAGGTCCCCTTCCTCAGTCTACTAGTGGAAACAGAAGTAAACTAGTAGCTATTGACCACCTCATTAAGTGGGTTGAAGCCGTGGCTCTTCCTGCTAAAACAGCTAATGCCACAGCCACCTTTTTACATCAACACATCTTCACTCGTCATGGTTGCCCCTGTGGGGCCACCAGGGAGGAACCATTGGTGGCACAATCATCTGAAGGCAGGGCTTCGAAGTTAGCAGCCTTGAACGAGATGTTTCCCACTAAAGTAAAGTAAAATAAAAGTTCTGATGAGAAGTATTTTATTTAGAATAATCTAGCACTATTTATAGTGCTTCAAAATATAAGGATAGGAATAGGGATTATAAGGATAGGTATAGGGATATTTAAGGGTAGTGTCATGGGACCTGTAGGAAAGTCCCAATATTAGGATATGTGGGAATAGATAAAGAGTGGATAGAGATTAGATAATGAATAGGAAATATACAATTTCCCCAAAATTCAGCATAATTTGGGAAAAGTCCCAAATTTGGTATTCTAGTTGAATTGAACTCCATTCTCAAAATTATTGGGCCATCTGAAAATTATGCCCTTCATTTGATTATATCAATTTTCCCCTTGGATAAGGCTTTCTCCTAATCCAGGGAGAATCCTGACAACACCCTCCCCAAGCCTTGTCCTAGGGGAGTAAATTGTGACCAGAGGGTTAAGGTAGACAGAGGACTCAAGATTGGTGGTGTATGGAGCCTCATGCCTGATTTCCAACTTGGAGGCCTTCAACTCCGCCTCCATCTGGGCTATCAGTTTATGCATCTCCTGCACCATCTTGGCCAGGTGGGCTTCAGCCTCTTCAAACTTACGGTTCATTTTGTTTGCCATTTGAACCTGGCATCTTGTGATCACCTTATCTGCCAGCAGATCCAGGTAAGGCCCAGAGAAAAGGTCATCAACAGTGGGTAGTGTGGACGTGCAACCCCATGAGCTTGGAAGGTGACCAGGTGATGGTAGGGTGTGGCCCCCTGCAGGTTCAGATAGGGAGGCCTCTTTGAGTGACGCCGAGTCACCATCTTGGGATTGGGGAGAGCAAATCCCACTTGTGACTGAAAGCAAACTGTGTGACAAGGTTTGAGAGGGAATGTAAAGAGGGCTGGAAGGTTGGCATCAGTAGCAGAGGCAACGTTGGTCAGTTTCTCAGGCTTCACATCTTTGGGACTCTTGTCTTCATTGGGATTGGCGCTATCCCAATCATAGTGTCAAACTGGGTAATCTAAATTATTTACTATATTTGGCCCAATCTCGGGAGGGGCGCCATCAAAATTTGGAAGTGGTAGCATTGCTGGAAAGAAGCCATTGAGCTTTGCTTTTTCTTGACTTGCTTTTTAATAGGAATCAGTGATATCCCCATCTGAGAGCTGAACCAGGTAATTTTGATACTTTAATTAGTAATATCTGGTCTGATTTTTGGAGAGGAGCCATAAAAGTTGGAAAGCGTTAGCGTTATCAGAAAGGAGTCATTTAGCTTTGCTTTTTCTTGACTTTAATTGTTTCTGGGATCATCGCTATCTGAATTTGAGGGCCAAACCTGGTAATCCAGAATTTTTGCTTTAGTAATTTGTGGCCCAATTTTGGGAGGGGCGCTTTCAAAGTTGGAAAGCAATAGGATTATCAGTAAAGGGTTATTAAGCTTCTCTTTTTCAAAACCTGTGTTTTCATAGGGATCAGCGTTCATCTTAGTAATATCTGGTCCAATTTTTGGAGGGGTGACATTGAAGTCAGAAAGATGTAGCATTTCAGGAAAAGAGTCATCAAGCTTATTCCAAATGATGTGAAAGTAAGTCCCAGGTATTTTGCCTGGCGTTTGAATTGCATTGACACACCGATTGTTTTTAGTGCTTCCCAAAAATTCCTGCAGCTTGCTGCCTTCATCAAATTTGGAAGCTAGTTCTCAACTTGTTGGCCCAACTTGATTGGTCCAATTGCTCAGATAATGATCATCCAAATTGATGTTTGGCACTTTTAACTCCAAACACTCAATAAAATTTGTTCTGGTTTCCTTCACTAAATCAGACTGGAAAATGACGTCATTGCAGAGAATTGAGTTTTGGTCACCTAAATAAATGTTATTATTAGTATTAAAATCATTTGTTGTTTTTAAATTATGAGTATTCCATTTTGTTTGATCTTCGCTCTTTGACTGGAATATAATCATCATTTGGTCAGTTTCTTTTTATAATGCTTCACTTTAGTGAGAAATTTAATGAAGTTCTCCTCATAATGGGAAACCCATCCTATAGGCCAGTAGTCATTTCTCTGTGTGATATTTTCCCAAGCTTCTTTTCAGTCAATGTCCCATTCTTCCTTAGTATATTTTACTTCCTGTATATAATAAAGTACTGCCTTTTTCTATATCTTCACTTTATGATGTTGGCTATATTGCTCTTTGACATCTGTTTCAAATATTTCAGGCATATACATTAAATCGAGTAAGGGCTTGAGTTGGCCTGGTGTTTTGAAGCGTACAGGATCTTCTCTTCTAGGACATCTAAAGCTCTTCTTGGTAAAATAATTTCCCACAGTTATTGCATATTGGCCATTCCAGTGTAGGTATGCCAAAAGGTTAGGGTACAGAGTACTTACTGAGGATTAAAAACTATCATTATCCAAGGTTGAGGCTTTATCCTCATGTGCAACTCGGAAGTGACCTGTCAGGGAGCACCATTTTGTTGGGACATCAGAGAGGAACCATTGGCGGCACAATCATCTGAAGGCAGGGCTTCGAAGTTAGCAGCCTTGGACGAGATGTTTGCATTAAAGTAAAATAAAACAAAAGTTCTGATGAGAAGTATTTTATTTAGAATAATCTAGCACTATTTATAGTGCTTCAAAATATAAGAATAGGAATAGGGATTATAAGGATATGAATAGGGATATTTAAGGGTAGTGTCATGGGACCTGTAGGAAAGTCTCAATACTAGGATATGTGGGAATAGATAAAGAGTGGATAGAGATTAGATAATGAATAGGAAATGTACATTTTCCCCAAATTCAGCATAAATTGAGAAAAGTCCCAAATTCAGCATTCTAGTTGAATTAAACTCCATTCTCAAAATTATTGGGCCATCTGAAAATTATGCCCTTCATTTGATTATATTGATTTTCCCCTTGGACAAGGCTTTCTCCTAATCCAGGGAGAATCCTGACAGCCCCCAACTACTACTCTGCAATAATGGAAAGAACTTCACCTCCAGTTTAGTCAAAATTTTAGCCACTTCCATGAGAGCACAACAACTCTTCTTGACTCCATATAACCCATCCACAAATGGGACTGTGGAAAGGGCAAACGGAAACTTGGCTTCCATTCTTTGCAAACTAGACTCATCTGATCCTCTTCACTGGGATCAGTATTTACCTAGTGCTCTTATGGCATAATGGACTAGCTATCACTGGATTTTGAAAATGTCTCCGTTCTGTGTCTTGTATGGGCGGGAACCAGGCATACCTGTCCTCTTAGCTAAGGATGTATTATCCTCTAGATAGAGGAACCAGATAAAGTTATGAGGAGATTGGCTCAACGCATAGTTCAACTCCAATCCAAAGCTATGACCAATTAAACAAAAACAGTAACCAAAGAAGGGCAGGCTGCAAATGAGTTCCAAACCCCCCTACCTACCTTCCAAGTATCCGACATGGTATTGTACTACCATAACCGCATCACTCCTAGAAGTGGCAAACTTGTAACAATTTGGGAGGGTCCTTTCACCATCCTCTACAAGAGAGAAAATGAATACTCTATCAAAAACCTAGCTACTGGTATCACCATTAATCACATATATGGCCATTTCATCCGGCCCTACTCACCTCCCAACATCCCTGAGGGGGGTGATGTGAGACATTTGCCCTCACAACTAAAGGATAAGATTGTCCTGGGTCAAATTATGCTGAAGGGAGGAAATGTCAGACATTTGTGATTTTCTAATGTTGTTATGAGCTTGTTTAATAATATAAATAATGACAAAGTCAAGAAAATTGGCCAAAAGTCCTTGGATGATTCTTGGTGGAACTCTGTTAATTGTGGTAACACTAGTTCAAAACCTCTACAGGCATCAAACATAAAATCCAACGGTTAGATTACTCTGACCTCGCCATGGACTTTAAAGAAATCCTTGGAAGGCACTCCCCCTACCCCAACAAAGCTCTCCAATGCACCTGCGCAGGGACCTCCCCTCTTATAGGCGTGGTGGGGGTCCCTTAAGGTGCAAGAAATTTTTCAGGTGGAGATTGGCTTTAATATATAAAAACGTTACCTCAAAGGTACATTTGGGCCAATCAGAATTTCTCTTTCTTTGCTCCGCTGCCCTGAAGTGAGTTCCCAAGTTATGACATGTTATTCCTGCATATTTCCTAAATTTTTACTCATGTACACTATTCCAAACATATTACTAAATTACTTTTGACCCTCAAATTACTTTAAATACTATATAGTCAGATGTTGAGGGTCATTGTTTTTCCCCTTATTGCGTGTATAATAAAAATCATAAAAAGCCAATTTTTTAGCGCTTTATATTTTAACGATATTTAGTGAAAATATATGAGGAAACCAGCTGGCGGAATGCACCAGCAAGCAAAAAAGCTGGTTTCCCACAGCAGGTAATCAAAGGGAACATCGGGGATGAGCCCTGAGAGATTCAAACAGCGCTGAAGATTTTAGTGAAGAATAATGGTTAAAGAATGGAAATCTTTACAAGCTGGTTGATGGAAAACGGTAATTATTCCCTAAACTGTTGGAATGAGCGGAAATCATTCAAGCTGCACACAAAGTAATAGCGAATGGTGGCCTAAGAAAAACCATGAACCATTTACACCAGTAATATTTTTGGAAATTGATCAATCATGATTTCGTGGATTATCTGGCCTGTTGTATGGAATGTTTATTCCACAAGACGCACAAGAATGTAATGGGATAATAGCTAGTATGCCCTATTTGCTTGGCACACGGTGTCAATAGATTCTATGAGACCCTTGAGTGTTAATACTGGGATAGTAAATTACATCATAGTCAAAATAGACTGTCTGACCAGATGGGTTGAGATGTGGGCCTTGAGCAGAGTAAATGCTACAAGCATGGTGAGATCCATAATGGACTAATTAGTGTACTGGCATGGATGCCCGCAAGTATTGTTAAGTGAAAACAGAGCCAACTTTACATCCTACATGATCCAATACAGAATGAACAAATGGGAATCCTAGGAGTGGTATTCATTCCTTACCACCCAGAAATGAACAGAATGTTAGTATCAATGGAACTCTAGCCGCGACTTTGTAAAAATATGCAGGGAAAACTTCCGTTTGTGGATCTTTTTTAGGTTCAGTTACCTTTGCATACGATACTCAGTTATCATATAGTGACAGGGAAAACAACAATTGAACTCATATATGGACTAAAAGCCTCAAAACTGCCAATCTTGTATTCTTCTGTGGAACCAGCCTGGGGATGAGTGCAGAACAATACTTGACCTGACTAATGGATATTATGATTGTCATAGATGAGGTCATAACTGGTTTACCAAGTCATTCCTCAACCAGAAGAATGAGTAAAAACAAATCCAAACTGGGAGAGGTACTAAAGACCAAAATAACATGGATGGGGGCAATTGAGGCCCTTTTATAGGCGAGGTTGAGCTAAGAGTTTTAGTCATGCCAAGGTGACATTATGAGCAATATACTTTCCAACAAGAATGAAGTAATAACATGAGAAGTAATTTTTGTCCTGCTGAGATAGAAGATTTAATATATGAAGACAACATCACCGCTAAAAATCCTAAAGAAAATAAAACCTTTTATACCTTTGGGGATCCAAAATAATTTGCATTTCGCTGTGGTAAAAAAAGGATAAGTAAACCAAATTACGCTGACAAGAGTTTTTGAGGTTCAAAAGCAAATATCTACTAAATCCAGCAATTCTCCAATTTCCATAGTGACTCAAAGCCATGATGTGAGGCGCATTGTAGGAGTCTCATCACTCAAACATGATGTTGATAAAGGAATTACCAAATTTGGTAATTAATTTATATAAACTGAAGCAACAATGGATCAGAACCCAGTAGCGGGGCCTAGTACAAAGGCCCTTGAATATACAGGTTCAAGGGTAAAAATTGTGATCTGGAGCTTTTTATTACAAGAATTAGCTTAAATGGATGCAGATGCTAAAAAACATTCAAAAAACGTCTGAGTAAAGGATATTGAACAAACCTCTTATCTAAACCCCAAACTTTCATTATATTATTTCATATCCCATTTATTTCATATCTTAAATTTCCCATAAAGTATAAAATACTTCACGTTTTATATTAAATAAACTCTACTAGAAAATATAAGTTTATCATATTATTTGCACTTTTGTTGTATAAAGTGTAGTAAACGCCAGCAACAAGTATGGGACTGACCAATTTGAAATAAGACACTCTATACCATCTAGTACTAAAAAAAGAAATAAGACACTCTATTTTGAGAATACCTTGATGCTGATACCGCCAAGGATGAGGTTTATAAAGTTCACGATGAGTCCTGAGGGCTAATGTATGTCAAAAATTTATAGAGCATCAAGATGTTCGCCATGGGTATGGACAGTTTAGCCAATCAATCAATGCTAAAAGGGGTAGCATCAGAAAAGTAATTTCTTAGTGAGAGCAATTGTGATGTTAGAAAAAGGTTGTTGGTGCTTAGTCTGCGTGGAATAGACACCCTGAGCAGCAATTTAACCTCTAAATTTAAGTGAGCCAAGGTTAGTGCGCTGACTTTGGTGCCCACTACAGGAGTGGCGCCATAAGGCCCTAGAGATGATAATGATAGTTCTTCTGAGAAAGTTGACGATGACGCAGGTATTGAGTTGTATCACAAAGAGGGTAAAGAAAATTCTATTAATTTATGGGTGGGAGAAGTATATCATTCATAATAGACCTTATACCCTGAAATTTGAAGTGCACAATTTTAAAAAGGATCTTGAGCGTGTCAAAGGGAATGATAGAAGAGCTAGAATAGTTAAACTACCCATAGTGAGAGGACCCTCACCAAATTTCAAACTTGAACTTATACTTAAGAAATTCAGGGTGAGACTTGTATTCCTTAAAAAAAGAATATGGAAATCATTACTATTCTGATTGTGTATGGAAAGTTCAAGGAACAGCATAACAACATGCTTTTGTGTTGGACAATAGTCTAGAAGAACTTCAAACGCTGATGTAAATTGTTCTGGAGCCTACCTCTACTTAACCTACATCTCAAATGGAGACACCTATGTGGATTGCTCAATGGAATATACCACAACCATTCTGAACTTGCACTCAGTTAACTATGATGCACGCCAATCCTGTTGAAGAAGATCCTAAATTTTATTCTAATCTAAGACCATGCATACACCTGGCGAGGAGAAGATTGCTGGTTTTATACAGATGTATGAAATGGCATGGATGGCACTAGCAATCATCAGAAGGCTTTCCACATACAAGGATGAATGTGCTGCGAGGCTCAGGAGAAATCAGTATAAGCTTAAGACCTGGATTATCATATAACAAAGTCAAAAAAAATCATACTTACCAAGTTTAATAGCGAGCAGGATGTCCAGACTATGAAACAAGAGTTCCTGTTGATGAAGACGGGAAATTGAGTCAGTTGTGAATCACGCTTCTTGCAACTACCTCAAAGCTCAGCAGTAATGGACCGCAGAAACAATGGATCTGCCTACTGCCAAAACCATAATACTATGTTTGCTAAAGACAACCTAATCTGAAGATGCATATGACTCTTGCGGTCAAGAGTGCTATGTCCCTCAAAGTTTTAAGGAGGTGTTGCTCTATGTACAAAGGACGTACAAACCTCAATATAAGGCAATGGCACCTACAAAACTCCCTCGATGAGTCAACAAGGATGATTATGTCACCAACAATAAGGGTGAAAAGCCCAAGGAGAAAAGCAAAAAACCGCCTGAACGCTTGCCCGTCAATAATCAAGTGATACAAGTGTAAAAAGTCTGGGCTTTTCATTCTATCCAGCTCATTAGTTACCACCAAAACAAAAAAAGGAGATAATCTCTAAAGGGAACATACCCAACACCATAGAATGGGTGGACCTCCAACTGAGAGTGAGAACAACCATAAAGATGAATACTTGCTAGTGCGTATTAACAGGTGTTAGGGGCATCTAGCACAGTGGATGTACCATCTAGGTTAAAATTTTGTGGTGCTGAAGAATCAGTATCAAGCAATACCTATTTGACTTGATCAAATAAGCCACTTAAGTGATTAATTCAGGTGAAGAAAAGCAGTTGTTCGCGTCTACATGTAAGAATGTGTACCGGATGTCAAAGTCAAAGTCAGTGCTGATAAAAGCAATATTGCTTTAAAGAAAATTTGAGAATCTACCACTGACGTCCTTACCACTGGAAACCCCTTTGATAAGAGCGTAATAAGGTATAAGTAATTATCCAGAAGGTGCTTGTACTGGCGAAGCTGAACACTGAGGCTCCAGTTAACATTATCTCCTCCAAACTTATCAAGAAACTTAAGAATATGCCTGATATTGACTAAATTGTGAAATGCTGCACTGCAGGACTTGACATCAATCTCAGATTAGGAGCTTATCCAGCGTTGCCTTTACAATTTGGGAGCATGGTCCTGAAGGCACCCATAGTAGATTTGGACAACGACCACTACAATTTACTGATCAGGGCACAGTTTCTGTTGGTGTTGGGGCGAAGAATGACTTTACCACTAGCATAGTTAGCATCTTAAGCTACCAACTCCCATATTTACATGGACGAGGACGTTAAACCACAAAAACAGTGTGCACGCTTGGTCAAAACAGACCAATCGATATATCAAATTCATTACATACTTACAAAGAAAGGTGTAAACCAACTACCACCTATAGTGAGTGCAGAGGAAGGGATTTTCTTAGTGCAAGTGAAAACATAGAAGTTTAACCAGAGTACCAAAAAAGAATGACCTTATCAATAAGTGTAAAGATTTCTACTTACACAATTTTGGGAGTGTACAGTCAAGATAGAACCTGAGAGCAAGAGCCAAGAGTAATTTCAGGATTCTACAAAACTAATATTCTGGATAACTAAATCTTTATTTTAGGGAACATTACTACTCAAACAATCAAAGTTGAAAAGTGAAAAGTTGTAGCGCTAGCCCGCATGACCAGTTGCCAAGATATCAAGTTCATACATGCAGTAGGAGGTCTTCATGAGCTCAGGTTGAGGATGTGACCCTTAAGCAGCAAAAAGAGCTGGACGAACTTTTGGAAGAATTTACTGACATTTTCAGCACTGGCCAAAATGACTATGGCCTGTGCAAAAGGGAGGGCCATAAGGTGGACACAAGTTCAGCTATCCCCTTAAAGTCCAAACCTTACCACCGTTGAAAGACAGATGATGCAGTCATCCTGCAAGAGTTCAATCATATATCTGAAGCTGGGCTAATCCATCCATCGAAGAGCCCATGGGCATTTCCTTTGTTGCTGGTGAGCAAGAAGAATGGGACCCATAGGGTTGTCATGGATTGACACCACTTAGATGAGATTACCAGGAAGGACTCATACCAGCTGCCATGCAACAATGATCTTTTGAAACGCCTGAGTGACTTAATAACTTTTCAGCAATGTACCTAGCCTGTGGCTACTGGAAAATGGAGCTCTCTACAGAGGACCAAGAAAAAAGCGCCTTAATCAACAGACAAGTGTTGTTTGAACCCACGAGAATGCTGCAGGGGCTCAGTAATGCCCCTTCAACCTTTCAACGAGTGAAGGATTATATCTTAAGCGATTTAAGTTGTTGAGTGTGTTGATATACCTTGATGGAATCAACGTGTTTAGGCACATGTTTCAAGAACATTCTTAGCACCTCTGGGAGGTCTTTACGTAACTGAGCGCATTATACTTTAAATTAAAGAGAAGCAAGTGCAATTTTCTTAAGAGACATCTGGAATTCCTTGGCACAAGTTTTTCCATCTAGAATTAAGTCTCAGTACAGAGAATTGAACACAATAGTGGCAATTTAGTCACCCAAGAGTATAAGGGATGTTCAAGTATTCCTGAAAAAATGGTGGGGTACTGCAGGTATTTTACCCCCACATTTCGTGAAATTGGCGGCGCCCTTTACCTACCTGCTGACTAAACAGATGAACAACAAATGGATATGGAGCAGGAGCAGGTTTTTCAGATTTGAAGGAACAATTGGTAGAAGCATCAACCTTGGAATACCTGAACTTTAATAAGACCTCCTATCTGTGCACTGAACCCAGCGATGTGGGACTTGTGAAATATCAGTACAATTGGATGAAGACGGGGTAGATCACCTGAATGAGTATTACTCTAGAGTCTTCATCAAAGCTAAAAATAATTATACAGTTACCAAATGTGAATGCTTTGCAGTAATCTGATCAGTCAAGCACTTTAGGCCCTATCTATATGATCTACATCTCAAAATAATTACATATCATGTGTCGATTTGTTGGTTAAAGAGCATGAAGGATACTAGTGGACGCCTTATCCATTGGGTTGTCCTCCTCTGATGGTATAATTTCAAAACCATACATTGAGAAGGAGATAAACACCTCAACGCGGATGATTTGTCAAGACTTCAGGTATTCACCTGCAGGCGCCAGAGAGCGAAAACCAGCACAACCTAATTGAGCTACCTGAAGAGGCCTGGCAGGACGAAACTGAAGAAGTGAATAGCTTCCTGAGCAGATGTTCCAAAGACTCCTGACATAGTAATGTAAATCTGCAAAAGAAGATCAAGTCAAATGGTATCCATACATCCAGCCCAGTGATTGCATGGAGATAATGATGAAGTTTGACAAGCATGTGGGCCATGGATGATTCCAAAAGATGTTGGCATACATCAAGGAAAGGTTTCACTGGGAGTGCATGTCTGACGAAGTATACAAAGCCTTGGAGTTGTGTGTACCTTATGCCAGTTTCACCCACTGGAAAAGCGATTCAAGTTTTTGCTCATTCCCCCCACTGCACTTTTCAGAAATGTCTTTATTGATGTGATGAGACCGTTGCCAACCACATACAGTGGTGCCAAGTTCATACTGGTGGCAGTTGACCACTTCACTAAGTGTTGAACTATCTGTGGTCAAAATGTATAAAGTGAATTCTACTACCCGTTTTTTGTACAATAAGGTGATCACAATACATGGAAGCCATCATGTTATACTGTCAAACAATGGAAAGAACTTTATCACATATGTGGTGAAAAAACTGATGGATTTGTTACAGATGAAGCAGCAGTTTACTACCCCCTACAATATGTCCCCTAACAGAAGTGTCAAGAGAGTAAACCAGACCCTAGGATGAAGTTTAAAGATGGCTCTCAATTATAAGTCAAAGTGGGGCCAGTTGCTCCCATCAGCATTGTTGACTTACTAAAAAGCCATCATCAAGTGATTGGAATGTCCCACTATAAGCCCTGTATTGTAAGTCCTGGGGACCATCCCTTGCAACTGGATAGGAACCAACACCCCTTCTGGATGAAAAGGGGCCCCAAGGCTCTAGTGGACCCTCTGCACATCTGGGTGACCTAGCCCACAAGATAGATGAGCGCTGGATGACTGCTTTTCCTCCCAAAGATATCCCACTCCCACCCTCCCCCTCCTCAACCCTGGTAAGTGTGATATAAGGAGTCTGAAGGGAGATTGCGCACACCAAGGGGCATGGGAAGGCCCTGGGACCACCCACTCCCCAAACAAACTATATCAGAATTTTGAGAAAAAAGCAATCCCTAACATCAGAGCCCGGCCTGCAGATTTCAGACTGGGTGAGCCAGTCCAGGCTGGCCTGCACTGGAAATCAGATTTGGATACAGTTTGGATCTTGAATCAGGCCCCAAATGACTCAGACCAGCTGGACCAATGCTCCAAAATGTACCCAGGGAGTTCAGTTCGCATGAGTGCCTAATTGAGGGATTTGTTTGAGTTGCAAATAATCCGACCCAAAGACCCCCGCCTCCTGGGACAAATACAGAGACCTGAACCATGCTAACAGGCTGACTCAGATGACCAGGACCTGGATTGGTAGTATTGACTTGGTCTGGCACCAGTAATTTGGGAAAATTTGCAAAAGTTTTCTTGACTTTTACTGAAATCTGGAGCATCATCCTACCCCTTGAGCCAGCCACCCAAATCCCATTGCCTTCCCCTGAATGACCAATAACTCAATACCTTCTCCATACATTCAACCCAGTTTTTAAGGCAACTGCCCTGGCTGGGGTAGTTGTCAATTCACTCTCTTTCTTTTCGCTTAATAAAATTTGAATCCCCATCTAGCTTGCCGTGGCCTTTGTCTACCTTATTAATTTTACAAAAATTCCGCCAATCAATCTAATGAAATGTGACATTGCCCAAGTCATCCTGCTAATGTTTGCCAATTGGGTTATCTGGTTGCTCGATCCACCATGTGGCAGTGGATCATGAACGCGATAATTCACATGCCCCTGATGACAAACCCGCTGCTTCATTCATTTTTGTGCATCCGTTTGATGGAGACCCTTCCATCCATTCAGTTGACAAGTCTTCCAAAACTGCTCCCTGGATAGAGCAGCACCTGAGCACCCCCACCCCGACACTTGTGGACTTGGCTTCCATAGCCACCTCTGCTGCCACTGGCTCAGCTCGCCAGTGGGACCTAGAGCACTCCCTCCAGGGGAAGCTTAGTCCCTACCCATCTCATGGGTTTTACTACACCTCAGCTCACACTTCTAACCATGTGGCGGCCTCTGTGTTGTCCCTCGCTGGTGCAAAAGCCCCCTATCTGAATCCAAAGGACAGCAAAAGTGAACCCTGAAGGAGTCATAATCATCACTGCCTCTCCCGCCCTTGGGGGTTGCCCCTGAAAGGATCGCAGTTGCCCCCAATGCAACCATCTGGTTTGCCTTGGGGGCCTTTGGTACGTTACTGAACTTTTGCTTTCCTCACATCTCCCATAGAACCAAACTTTTATTAGTCGCTAAGATCTCAATTCCTTTGGCATTCTGGGCCCTCCACTGGGTGCTCATGCACCATGACTGGGAGCTAGTCTAGTTCTTCTTAGCCAAATCCGTGACATGTATGGGTGGGAGGCTGCGCTGACTACTCTCCTGGCACCCATCAATTAGTGATTCAAAAGACCTGCCACCTGGGATTTACCAACAAGAGTTGTCTTAAGAGCTTATAAGAATACAGTTAGAAGCTTTAAGCAGCAATGAAGCAAGCCTCCCCAATAAATTTTAGCAATAAATTAAAGTATGCAGGCGCTACAAAGGCTATGAATTTATTAGGTTTGTGGCTCTAACAAAAGATTAAAATAAGGCAAAGAAATTATTAGTTTCGTTGCAATAATAAATTCAGAAAGGAAAAAATGATCTTTGTTAAAGATCCTAAATTATAGCTTACATGACAAAATAAGTGGTTCTTTATTAGGTAAAATTTAGAGATATATATTGGAGTGGTTAAAGAGGTCTTCATAAGGAGCTTCATGCTCCAAACGTGGTAGGATCTGCTTTTAGAGGACTGATATCGCTGATTATTATTAATATATTTAAGATCATCAGCTCTGATAAGATTCTTATCTAGATGGGATGAAACCTCTTGTTGAGGGCTTAGCTCCTTTAGAATGCATAGCCCCTTCAGGATGCTTAGTACCTTCAGTCATATGATGACGATAATTCCAAAAAGTCAATTGTCAATCTAAATTATAATTGGATATATCTGACGGTTTTCCAATAATCTAAGACTGAGTTGTCAATTCCTGTTCTTGAGTATAATTGGTTATCTCAGGTTAATTTTCAACAATGTCCCCCTCAAGAACTTGCCTAAAGGGCACGTAGTTATGAAGTAATCTACTGTGGACTCTATTAATAACAGTCCCAGAGTCAACAGCTAAATGGAGTATTCAATACACTGACAATAGATAATACAATAGGGACCAGACCATAAGGTATCAAGTTTGTGGATTTGTCCTCTAAGTATAGATGATAAAAGAGTACAAGATCTCCTAGTTGATACTCAGGTAAGGTAGGCCTGTTAGCATTTGTCCTAGTTCCTTCTTTGAAAGTTGTTGTAGAAAGAGAGAACAAAGCTAAGGCTTGCATCCTGATAATTTCATTGGCTAACCTTCTCATAGATAATTCATTAGTTTTAGGAGTAGCATTATCTTTTATAGGTTATACTATTGAGGGCAAAATAAAATACTGACTATAAAGAGCCTTGAAGGGAGACATTTGGATTATACAATTATAGCTGACTTTGTAGGCTAACATCACACTAGATAAGTATAGATTCCATCTACTAGGATCATTTGAGGCCATTATCTAAATAATGGCTTCGTGGGTACCATTAGCTCATTCAACAGCACCATTATTGAAAGGATTGTAAGGAGCTGTAAATGATCAATATGTACCCATAAATTTAGTGAGCTCAGATACTAATTTAGAAACAAAGTTTGTTCCATTATCAGATATAAGTACTTTCAGACTACCAAGATGGGTGAAAACTTGTCCAAAGAGGAAAGATGCTGTAGACTTAGCGGTGACAGTGGAAACAGAAACAGACAAAATCATTTTGTGAAATGGTCAATAGCTAATGAGATGTAATGATGTCCATAAGTAGCGGTTGTAAGTGGGCCCATCATATCAATACTAATAGTAAAAAAATTCCAAGGGTCCACAATTTAATGTTTATAGATTGGATCCCCACTACATTGTTTTTAACAAATAAGACAAGTTTCCAACACATCGTTCACAGTTTCCAGCATATTAGTCAATAATATCAATCCTTTAGCCAATGTAAGGTCTTAGCGACAGCTCTATGCCCCATAGATTGATGAGCCACCATTATGGTATTGGTTTTAGCCAAAGGCTATTTAAAAGGTAGCCACTTGGATCCCAACTTCTTATAAAGAGTTCCCTCTTTAATTTGATTATCCTCAGTTAAAGATTTTAACTTTGCTATAGCGTCCTTAGATTCATGATACCATAAATCAATTCTGCCAATTAGATCAAAGATGTGATACTCTTCAGCAGTGAATAGGGTTAGTAAAGCTAACTGAGAAAGACCATCAGCATTTTGGTGTTTAGCTCCAGCATGATGTTTATTTGAAAAATCATAATTCCGAAGCTTTAAGACCCATCTAGCTAAGCGTCCATCAGGATCCTTTATTTTTTGCAATCATTTTAAGAATGTGAGATAAGTGATGAAGGTAAAAAATTGCCGTAAAGCTAGGAACAAAAATGCTTGATGGCTGATAGGACTGCGAGGCACTACCTCTCAGTAACGCTATATTTGCGTTCTGCTTTGAAAAAGGGTTTTGCTATAATATGCAAAAGGTTGGTCTAACCGTTTGAGTTGTGCTAATCCAGAAAAGCCCCAATAGCTACATCACTGTCATTAGTAGGTAAGAGAAAAGGTTTTGAAAAATCAGGATGAGCTAAAATTGGGACATTGATTATAGCTTGATGTAAAAGATCAAATTCTTTCTGTTGTGACTCTTCAAATATGAAAGATCCTCCTTATCTAATAAATAAACTGAAGGTTCCACAATTTAAGAATAATAGGGAATAAATTGTTGGTAATAGCTAACAATCCCTAAAAACATTTGAATATCACGTAAGCCCTCTAGGAACAGGCATGTCTATAATAGCTCAAAACCTGTCAGTAAGGTTAATATCATTTCACGATTAACCTTATGGCTTAAAAATTTCATCTCAGTATTGAAAAAGCATACTTGGATGGTTTTAGCTTAAGAGAAGCTCGGCACATTCTGTCAGATACTTCCTTCAAATAGGCTAAATGCTCGTTGGAAGTATAAGAAAAACAATAACATCATAGAAGTAAACAAGAACATAGAAAAGCTTTAAAACACCAAATAAGCCATCCATGGCACTTTTAAAAGTAGTAGGGGCATTACAAAGCCCCTGTGGCATATGAGTAGGTTTAAATAACCCCTCACTAGAAATGAAAGCGTATTTTTGAAGATCTTCTGGAGCAGTTTAATTTTCCAGTAACCACTAGCAAGGTCCATGGCCAGAAAAAACTGTGACCCAGACAGTAGTCTTGACAAATCATCAATGCAAGGTATTGGATAATAATCTTTTTGAATAACAGCGTTGAGATGATGATAATCCATAACCACTCTATGACCTTAATCCTTTTTACGGATAAGAAGTAGAGGGGAAGCCCATGGACTTTGTGAAGGCGTTAATAGTCCAGTTTAAGGAGTTTTATTTTAATTCCACAGAACTTGAGCCTCCTCAACTTTAGATTTTTTGATAAGGCCGAGCTCAAATAGGAGGTATCACCTGTTTCAACTTGATGCTGCACATTTTTGATTAACCCAAAATCTCCAGAACCATTTGCAAGATATCCACATATCCTTCAATTAGAGCCTCCGGTTGTTATTATTGTTCAGGAGTAAGTGAATCTCGAAATTCAACCTAAAATAGCAATGATAGGTGGGTCATCCAACCCAAAAATACGTAACTCCACACATCCAGTGATAGACTATACTTCATTTACAGGAGTAGGATGCACATAAGTGATAGTGTTGTTTTGATTCAATTGCTTAGGTTGAGAGTTGAGATTAGCTAATAAAACTAGAATAGTTCCATTATTTGAGGGATCAAGGATACTGGGACAAGTAATGCCTCCAGATGTGAGGGGTTAAGGTTACAAGAGATCTCTTAAAAATGATCAGCGGCACTAATAATTGCACTCCAGTATCAATTATAACTTGAGCCTTAAGAATAGTAATTGACTTGATAGAGTATAAAGGCATTCCTTCTAATGCACAAACTGATGAAGGAGGAAGAATATTTTAGGTCTCAATATTTATTATTCAAGGTGAGAGATGGAGTTAGAATATACCAATAGACGAACATGTCATTTAAGTTTGCCCTTGTCATTTAGGGCATCTTATATGTTAAATTAATCAATATAAAAAATGGAAGATAATTATCCTTATGACTAATTATTGCATCAAAATCAATAAGGAATTTGGTTCCCAAAAGCAAGTCATAACAGTTATTGTCCATCGCTATTGCAGGGGCCAAAATAATTGATTTCCCAAAGCGCATTGGGAGGAAAAAATAAGCTCTTATGTACATAGTATATGAAGGACCAGTAGTTCCATATTTTTGAGAGTGGTTCAGATCTGGCGCAATCTTTTTTTGATAGCCAGGATGAGATCACATTTATGGGAGATCCTATATAAATAATGGCTAGAACTTTTTTGTGTACTATGACTTCCACCTGAGTTACATCCGTACCAAAATGTGGGATTGAAAATACAGAAGGAATAATTGGTCAAATTGAAGTAGAAGATGAAACAGAAACGTAAAAAAGTATAGTATCTTTTTTTGACTAAGTCATCAGGGATATTAAGTTCACTGGGAGCAAATGCTACATAATATTCCTTAGGAGTATTGGATATTTTATATTGAAGCACACGAAGTAAGCCATCACAGGGAGCCACTTGCCCTATGCTGACTCCTCTTTTTTCAACTCATCAGATTGTTTCTTCCAAAATTGTTGTTCTGTATGACCAACTAGTCTGCAATAGCTACAAGGATCCTTCTTATGTTTAAGTTAGGGTCTAGGAGGTACTGCATGAACATAGGAGCGAGAGTTATCAGCTGAGGATGGGTGCACCACACCTTTAGGGATATTCATTAACGCCTCTTTTATGTTAAGAATAGACAAAAAATTACCTTTAAGAGACTTTAAATGAGAACAACTGAGTATGAGAAGAAAAAGAACTCATCACAGCTGAAATAGCATCATCTAAAGTAATACAATCACAAATAGTGAGAGTCTGGGCGTCATGATGAATTGCTTAGTAAAATCCTGAATTGACTTTCCTCACTTACTTGGATGTTCATGAAGGCTTGCTATTGATTAGAAAGAATTTGTTCACATTTAAATTTCGCAATAAGAGCAGTTTTCACTTAAGACCAAGTTTAGCAAACCTTAAGATGCGGGACCATGATTCTTTAAGTGAATTGACAAACAAGAAGTAATATGCTACACTTTTTGTTAATCAGACGCTTCTTCCATAGCTCGCCCATAAACAAAAAGAAAAGAGTGAATACTACTTACACCTGGTTCAAACTTATTTTTAAAGTCAGGTTTGAAAGAGTTAAATTCACTGCTTAATATGTGAATGCCCAATACCAGTACTGGATCAGTTTCAGAGGGTTTGGACTCAGGGATATGGACTTGAGTAAATATCCAGTTAACTTGTCGGCATAAATTGTTAAGATCATCCTGTAAGTTTTGGACCAATTGAGTAATGTGATTATTTGAAGAAAATTAAGTTTAAATTAGAAATTGCTGAGAGCAAATCCTCTTGCTCATTCTCAAGTACTCCGTATTTAGCAGATAAGAAATCAATGGAGGCTGTGAACGTTGTAAAATGAGTTTCTTGAGTGGTTTAATTAGGGTAGAATAGGCAATGAGCTTTGTCAACGCCATCCAATAAATTGGTTAACAAGTAATCCAGGTTAGTCATGTGGCCTTCCAAAGATAAGAAACATCCCTGGGCTATAGCTCTTATTTGTTTTTCTAAAGCTTGAACTCTTGCTACCAAATTATTTGAGCTTCATAGTCAAGAACCAAACTTTAGGGCCAGGGGGACCTGGGAGTCCTGGGGGACCTTCAGAACCTTCAAGATCTATAGGCTCAGGGGGACCACATTTACTAGTAGGCCCAGTATTGCAGAGGGAGAACTAGGAGGTCTCAGAGGTCCAAGAGGACCTATAGAACTGGGTATACCTTCTCAATTATTATCTACAACTTGGATTGAGTTGTTTAAGTAGCCATCTAGTTCAAAAAAACATCATATTGGTTCTGAAATTTCCAACCAAGTAGTAAAATCATCTTCAAGGGTAGTTATTTATTGTTGGATAGGTTTGGTAAAACCAGTAAGCTGTTAAGATACTTCTTGCATAAGTAACTCACAACTCCATTGTTAATTTAAAAAGTTGATTATGAAGTTCAGTGATTTTTATCCTATTATTGACTAATGGCTTCCTGAATATCATGAACAAGATTAGATGTAGTCTCATAGAAGGAGGGTAGCTGAGAACGAAACTGTTGCTCCATAGTCAACTGGCATTGAATCTCAAGATGATGTAACACCAAAATCTGAAGCAAGTGATCAATGGCGGGATGCACTTAATGCCTGAGATACTGCTACATTCTGGCTAAACCAATTTTGGTATGTTGTAAGACAGCTCTGTTAAATAATTCCATCACGTTAGATGAAACCTTAGATGATCATTCTTATTTAGGATGCGCACCTGGATGAATAGTCCCTCTTATTAATCCTTTAACTGTTTATTCCACATCTGCAGATTATAATTGATAATTAGTATGGCCAGAGCCCTTGATGGCCAAATTTTTAAAAATCTTGAAAATGAAGAAAACTGATATTGGCTGAAGGCATCTCCTGCCTGTTGGTATGTACCCATTGTGTGATACTCATCAATTTTACTTATGAGGGACTATTTTGTAGAAGTATTCATTGAAATGGAAATATGTTTTCACAAGGTAACCTCAGAAGCAGACCTGGAGAAGAACCAGTATAAGTTTTTGCAAGAAACAAGAATTTGCAGGTGCTAAAAAGTCTATGAAACCATTAGTTTCGTGGCTCTAGCAAATGATTAAAATAATGCAACGAAATTATTATTTTTGTTGCAATAATAAATTCCAAAAGGAAATAATGATATATAATAAAAAACCAAATTATAGCTTCTTGAGACAAAATGAGTGGTTCTTTATTAGTTAAAATTTAGAGATATTTATAGTAGAGTTTTAGTTGGTCTTCAAAAAGGAGCTTCATGCTTTAAACGTGGTAAGATATGCTTCAAGAGGGCTTGATATTGCTGATTATCATCAGTATTTATGATCATCAGATCTGATAAGATTCTTAAATTAAATGGGATTGACTTTCTTGTTGAGGGCTTAGCCCCTTCAGAATGCGTAGCCTTTTCAGAATGCTTAGTACCTTCAGTCATATGAGGATAATTTATTTAAAGAGTTTATTGTCAATCTAAATTAGAATTGGATATCTCTGACAATTTCAAAAACCTTATCAGACTGGGATGTCAATCCCCTTTCTTGATTAAAATTGGTCATCGCAGGTAAACTTCCAACGCTCCCTCCAAGTCAAATGGAGAGCCAGAGAAGAAGAAAGTTACAAAGTTTAGCATATGAGACAAATTTTGTTTACCACCTGTGGGAACACAACCAGAGAAGCTTCAGGAAATTTGTACTGAGCATGCTATTGTGTTAACTAAGAGAGGATAGTATACTCCATGTGATATGATGATAATAATGTTGTTCTTGATAAAGTGCACTACTGGCACCTTTGATAATTCCTCAAGTCTTGTCTTGGAATAAGAAGTGTCATGGATGAGACCATGACTGGTTCACCAAGTCATTCCTTAACCAGTGGAATGAGTATACACAACCCTCAACTGGGGGGTTACTGGTGACCAACTCACCATTGCGGTGGAAAATAAGGCCCTATTATAGGTGAGTGAAAGCAAAGAAATTTTCAGTCAGGTCAAGATGATGTCATGAGCAATACCTTTTAACAAGAATGAAGTGACATCATGTGAAATAATTTTTGCCCTGCTGTATTAGAAGATTCAATATATGAGGATGATGTCACTACCAAAAGTCCTTATGAAAATTAGCCCAAATATACTTTTAGGGGTCCAAAATAATTTGCATTCTGTTGGTGACAAAAGGATGGGTTAACCAAATTATGCTGATGAGTGATTTCAAGAATCAAAAGCAAATACTACCAGATCTGAAAATCATCCAAATTTCTGGAGTGGCCTAAAGCCACAATATGAGGTGCATTGTAGGAGCACCATTGCTCAAACCTAAAGTCAAGAAGGGAATTAAAAATTTGTAATCAAATAAGATCAGCTGAAAAAACAATGGGTTAAAACCTAAAGAGAGGCTTAGTTCAAGAGCCCTAAAACATCCAGGTTTAGTGATAAACACCACAAGCTGGAGCTTTCAGTTACAAGAATTATCTTAATGGATGCAGATACAAAAACAGCAGTCAGTAGAAGTCTGACTAGAGAATTCTGAAAAAAATCTTCTTATCAAGACCTCGAATCCCAAATATTACTTCAATATCCATTTATTTCATATTTTAAATTCCCCTGAAGTTTAAAATACTTCAAGTTTTACTTCAATAAAAAACCTTTCTACACTATCTAAAATTTATTATTCTGTTTGCATTTTTGTTTGCAGTGTAGTAATTGCCAGCTACCAGTCTGAGACTGACCAATTTGGAAGAAGATACTCTCTAATGAGGATACCTTGGTGCTGATAAAGCCAAGAAAGAGGGTTAAGAGGTTTCCGTTGAGTCCTGAGGGCCAACGTATGTTAAAAACGTCAAAAGTGTCAAGAAATTCACCATGGATGTGGAAAGTTTAACTAAGCAATCGATGCTAAAAGGGGTAGCATCAGAGAAGAAATGTAACTAATGAGAGTGATGGCAATGTTATAAAATGTTATCTGATGCCTAATCTGTGCGGAGTAGACCCCCTGAGCAGCAAGTCAGCTTTTAAAGTAAGGGAGCTGAGGTCTACTCACTAACTATGATCAAAATACAATCACAGGTGAAAACAACATTAGAGAAAGAGAAGAGCAAAACGTCTGTATCAAAGGACCAACCAGTGATAAAAGAGTACCATTTGGGGGATAGGGTGGCCTATTGAAATATATGGATTTGGAAGAATAAACAAATTGGATGTCCTATGGTCAAGTCCATTTGAGATTATTTCTAAGTTGGCAACAGATGCTAAATGATAAAGAGTAATGAAGAAGGTCATATAGTGAACAGGATCCATACCAAATATTTAAAGTATTGGATTTAAAAAGAAAAATTGCAATGTTTCTAAGTGATGGCTGAACCTACTAAGATGGATTAAGTTCCAGGGTATTGGAAAGTCTTAAAAAGAGACCACTGAATCATAATTGCTGGTTAAGTTCAGATAGGATCCTATGAACCAGTATAGTTGGAAACCGAAAAGATGGACCTTTATACCTACTAATTGGTTAAGCCCCATTGCAAAAAGCAAAAATTTCAATATACGAAAAATTATAAAAAATAATATAAGATAAAAAAATGAGAAACATATCAAGTATTAATTTAATATCCTGCCGCAATTAAATGCATCTGGTGGTTATCCCATCTATCATTATCAGGATCACGGGTTAAACTGGATCTGCTTTAAGGAGGCTTGAGGAGAGGAGAGGAGAGAAGAAGATCCACTCTGATAGAAAATGGAGAGCTCAGACTGGGGGAGTACAGGAAACTAGAAATTGGTGAAGCTGACCAAGTATATATTTAAATAGAGTGCTTTTTGTAGAAGCCCAACCTGAGGAAATACATTTTTTATAGACATTTTATCAGTGATATTGACTGAAATAATCCTGGTAGTATTGAACTGTAGAACCATGCTCTAAGGAGGCAGGCAAGAAGGGGACTTCTGAACGAAAAATGCTGGTTAAATTCAAAAAAGGACCTCTGAACCAGAATTGTTGCGGTGAAGTCTCAATAGGAAGCATGATAAGGAGAAGGACCACGCTGAGATGCATCAAGCTGGGAATGAAGTGGCATTTGCCTCTGAAAACATTATATTGCTGGATAATCTGGTCAAGCGGGGACATGTGTTGGGATTTTAGTATGCGCACATTACCCAGATTAAAAAAATTATTTCTGCTCTTTACTAGGGTATGAGGTCTGCTATTGGATGCGGGAGTTATCATTTCGTATAATAACTATTGTTAGGTGAAATATCCCTAACAAATTAAGTATTCTAATGGGGTTCAATTCAAATCAATTGCTAGTGTTCATATGGATGATTCCCAACAGCAACACATAAAACGATTATAACTTTTATTATTGAAATATAATCATCTTGAAAAAGATTAGAGATGGATTTTGGTGCAGATTAACTAAGGGATTAATGTTTAGCTGCTAAATTGTCAATATCGCTTCTGGTAGCAATTTGTGGGTTAAACTTTTATATTACGTGACCTGCTATTAATGGGTAAGGGTCCCTTTACCTAAGCAGGTTGGTATACTAATTAGGGTACTCCGCTGGGGTTAATTAAGAATGTGGGACAAATTTATCAAGTTAACCAGAAGAGATTAAATTTCTAGTTGGTGGCATAACATGACTAGCTGGATGAGGAAGATACTCAAGGTTGCGACTTAAGGGGCTAATCCATCAGCAAAGGCTGCTATTTCCCCAGTGGGGAGCAAATGGAAAAGTCATGCGCTAGATTCCCTATAAATTCCCTTGTTTTTCTCTTTCTAAAGCAGATAAGATTAGTTCAGATACTAGATTAATAATCCTATTATACAATCGTTGTATTTTTACACTTGGGATTAGAGTTTAAAGTATCAGATATCCTTTAGCTATGTATCATCATCAATATCTCCACGGGCTCCTAAAGCAAGAGAGAAAGAGAGAACATATGTATCTAATCGTAAGGTTTCCACCAAAAATGAAGAGTCAGAGGGAGAAGTTCCCTAGTTTTTTTGAAATTACATTCAAGGATTATAAGGACAAGCACCAGTCTAGCGTTTGAGACAATACTCCATTTTGGTTGTTAAGATTCAAAAAGGGTTATAGTTTTCATACTATTGATAGCCATTTCATTATAACCAATTATATCAATAATTTATTACAACGCACACATCAGAACCTGTACAGTAGACTTGAGAGCTAAGGTGAGCAACCCAGAGAAAAGTTTACATTTAATGCTAATTACTATAGATATTTAAGTGCACAGCTCTCCAAAATTTTGCACCACCACTTCTGATTATATCAGAAATGAATTAATGCTTCTCTGGACGTGAACTTTTATAAAATTGACAGCGTTTCATTTATATCAGAATTAATGCGCATCTCACATGTCAATTTTTACTTTTGTTCTCATTCTAAGTTGTGGATAAATCTCTTTAACAATATGATTAAGCCATTATTCCATGTAATAAAGATATGCATTCATCAATCTCTATATTACAACCCTTGTTAGCATTCTGTAGTTCTTAGGTATAAAATAAAGGTAGTTGGTGTCCTGCATTACATCTCCTAGATCATTGTGAAGGGTGACAAAGTTGTCCTTAAGGGCTTTAATATTTTGATGCATCATTACTTGTTGGTGCTAGAGAAGATTTGGCTCCTCATGGAGGAATATATAGCTTAAGTAGCTCTGCAAATGTGATATGATACAAATCACATCTCTTTTCAGGTGTACTAGCTGAGCTCTTATGCAGATTTGGTTTGACAACTTTAGCCTGTGTAATGTTAATTAAGTTTTGGGCCTCTAACTAGAACGAAACTTACTATTTTGACCTACCCAGTGGTAACGCTTCTCTTGTTCATTGTTTACTGGCTGATCATAATCATGGTATGGTTTAGCTGATTGATAAGTTTACCTAGTCTCCAGAAAATTTTCTGACTGAGTTTGTGGTTGGTTTCTACTGCAAGTTGTATTTCATAAAATTTGTTCTTCATTTGACTGCGCAGAGATTGCATAGATTCTATGTCTACTGGTTATAAAATAAACTCTTTCATAATATCTATGCATGGCCTTAGACTAT
Organism: Massospora cicadina; assembly: GCA_022478985.1. Classification (NCBI taxonomy): domain Eukaryota; kingdom Fungi; phylum Entomophthoromycota; class Entomophthoromycetes; order Entomophthorales; family Entomophthoraceae; genus Massospora; species Massospora cicadina. The sequence continues at coordinate 53,660 of JAKSZP010013308.1, read as the reverse complement.
GGTATTTCTAAGAATTTCATACAGATGGGTGAAGATACTGGTAATATATTGTTCAAGACATTCAATGATGCTGAGGAATGAAATTAGATATTATTGATTTTACTGTGATATCATTCATATTTTGTAACAATTGCTCTTGGTTATGTTGTCAGTCAATTAAAGAGATCTTGAGGTGAATTGTTTTCAGGCTAGAGTTAAAATTACCCACAATATTATTCTGACAATATGTCATAATTTTTACAATTGTAAAAGAGTGGAAATGAAAGACTTCAAATTAAGGAATATAGATCCACTCTGATTGGCCTTGTCTAGCTGAAGAAACTAGGTGAATTGTCATAAAACACAACTGTTTAGTTGTTTTCATCAACTTTTTCTTTAAGGTTGGAAGCCATGTTCAAATCATTAATCCATGGGAATAAATCATTTGATAATCCCCTGTTGTGAGCACCACAATTTAGTGCGTGGCAAATGTACACTACTGCAAAGTCATTTTTTCAACTTGAGCACATTGGGGTTTCATTAATAACTATGTTTATGTCTCCTGACAATTCATATTCTTTTAGATTTTATTATGAAGAGAATATCAAACATTTTCATTCATAACTCATTATATAGTTAACTCTATGCTAGGAACGACTCTTTATTTACCAAAACCAAAACAGGTAAAACATGATATCATATTGAGATAATTATGATAAATTTAATCTTGAACACACAGTTTCAGAATATTAAAATCTTGATTCTGGAAGTGCAATTTACACTTATTACAAGGGTACAAAAGGTAAAATGTGTATAATGGTACCTATTTTTGAGGAGGAAGATATAAAGTGATGAGGAACAAAGCGCGAAAATTATGGAAAAACTGGGATTTAAATGTAAGAAAGTCATTTTTAAACGTTTGCAACTGATTGCAAGCGTCAGTCAAAAAATACATCCACTCAATAATGCAAAAGATAATGTAAAGTTCAATGACTTAAGCTGAGTTAAAAATTTGATAACAAGCAGCTCAGAGGTCCTAGAGACATCAAATTTATTTTAAAATAAATATTTATAAATGGCAAAAAGTTAAGTTTGATGAGTTAATAATTTTATTATTTATAGCTCTAGGAAGAAAATAGGGGTTAGCTAAATGATATGAAATACCCTTTTGGAGCTAGAAAATATAAAAATTTTACTATTTACATCCTTTCATATGGAATAGAAGATGCACATGATGAAGAGCGCTAGATTCATAGGGTGGTGGATCACAAAGAAAATTATTAATGTTGTTAGCTTGATATTCCAAAATAATCAATTGAATAAATTTATAGTTCATAAGCTTGTTAATAAATTTGATTTTATAAAATAAGTTTGGCGGCACACTGCATATAGAAAAGATACTAAGGGATAACAAGGGACCCAAATTTAATAAATAGGTGAATAGAAAATATAAGGTCTTGGCTTCAAAATTTGTTTTTTATTAGTTATTTTAATTATCAATTTCATTTTTTATAATTCTTATAAGCTCAAGACCCATTTCCATCCCACCAATTTGATCTCAAATGTTTTAAGTTTAACGCCTCCTGACCTATTGTGGGGTAGTGGTGCGCAGCATATTAGTGTTTTTGACCATTGCTGAAGTGCACCCAGACAAGATCAGCTAACCCCTTTATTCATAAAGTCATTTTATTCACCCTTGGGACCTAGACCACCATCTTGCACATACCCAGGAGGTGCTTAGAAGCTTCATGGTGCTATCCCAGAGTAACCTGCACTTCAGTCTTTAGTTAATTATGTGAACTTCTTCCACTATGCGAGTGCAGCCATCATTGAGATGGCGCAGACGGTGTTCAAGCCTTCCAGAGTCATATATCTCCGCCCCTTTAAGGGGTACTTTGATCTGAGCTTCTCAAGTGAATCCCAGTCCATAGTTGTGGTGATAATGCCGCTTGTTAAAATATACACGCATCATCATGACTTGTATCTAATTGCTGGCAGACGCCACTCTGGTGGACCAGGTTTACCTCCTGCACAACCATCTTTCCCATAAAAACTCTGACATAAGCTCCTTGAGATGTACTCAGTTACAGCGCGAATCCTGTTTTCCAGCTGTAATTACCACTGGGACCAGTCACCTTACAAGGCCACGCACCTTTGTAACAAACCGCCCCACCCACTGGGACAAACACCTTTCATTTCTCCACACTATGATCTACTCAACATATGACCACCAATTCTATGCTGCACTAAGAATTAATCAAACCTCTGAATTTTGTCTTAGATTAAATTGATAGAAGCATAAGTGCCCTTCCCTTGATGCTACAGCGGCCATAGCCCCTCTTCCCTCCACTGTTGGCCCGTCACCAATTAAATGGGACTTTTTAATGGATCTTTATTCTTATTCAAGATCCTCAGGCACTGCTACTACAGTGCCAGACATAAAGAAAAGTCTTTATATAACAATTATGGAGAAGATTGCTGCTCAGGCCCCTGTTGGTAATAACTTTGTTGGCAGCTCAAGGTCCAACTGCTCATGACCCAGCCAATCATCTCTGTTGTTGACCTGATTTTCAGATAACAGGTTATTAAACATGATGGGGAGAATATTGACCAGTTGACTCCCACAAGAGACTGATGCCTAGACCCAATATGGGGGTTAAGAAGTCACAATTATTGTTTACGCGGAAAAATTAAAAATTAGTTAGGTTTAATTTGTTTATTCGAGGTAAGTCAACCTGGGGATGGAAATATCATATGATTAATGAATAAAACAAAAAAAACCCTAACAATTAAAACTCTCATAGAGCGAATTAAAGCAAAACTGAATGATAACACACTGAACAGATGGGGTAGTGGCTAACTGCTAAAAAACCATAATGAAGGTGGAGGGGGAGCAGGAAGTTTGGTACCTAAACCTATGCCGCATCTGACTATGACTACAGCAGAAAGCTAAGGTGTGGGGGCATCCTCATAATGAGGTATATATGTGCAAAAAGAGGTTGGCTGAGGCGAGATGGGCCATGCTAAGGACCTTGAAAAAAGCAAGGTTGTTCTCAGCAGACATACAGTCTTTAGATAGATAGGACATTCTTGCGGAGTTTTATAGGTAATCTTACAATTTTAAGTGAACAAGGAGTAGTTTCAATCTTTCATTAAAGCACCATGGAACGCACTTTGTAAAACCGTATGATTTCAGTTTTGGTGACGAGAGGAAATTCTGGGAAAATATGACCTTGGGCAAACTATTTGTTAACATGGAGACAGATCCAAAGGTTGGCATCATGGAGGGGAATATCTTCATGGGTGGAAGCTGCTGCAACGGCAAGCTGATGTTCACTAAGGAAAGGTATGGCATCCAACTTTAAGATATACCACCTGGTGTTGGACTAAGTATTAAAGTCAGAGTTAAATGAATTAAATGAAGTCAATTTCATTGGGGGAGGATGATAAAATTTCACACATTTCACTATCCGCATCTTATAGTGAAAATGAATTTCAGTTAATAATAATGGAGCATTGGTGGGAAGCTTAGCATGAGTTAGAATATGGGATAGCACTTGTGTGGGCTCAGCAGTCCAAGACTGACTCTGATTGTCTGGTTCGTCATTGGGTTAATGAGTGTAGCTGGAGTTTCAAGTGGTGGTAGTAGCTTTGCGCTGGCCCAGAGATTGAGCGGGATGAGGTTTATGGGAGAGTAAAATGCCCATTCAAAAGCAGCCAGCACGGCCTTAGAGAGAGAGGTGGAGTTAGTGTCAGCAGTATGGGGAAGGTTTTCTTGTTATTGTATAAGGAAAAACTGATGGGACAAACATGTCATCCATTGTTGACCCTAGCCCAAAAGCAATAATCTGGTGCTGCAGCAAGATGGGCTGTGGAAGAATTAGCTGGGAAATATGGGGGTGGTGGGGATGACGGTAGTAGTAACGTGGAGCAGCAAGGCTCTCTGCACCAAATGGCACAATGAAGTGGAGAATAGGGTTGAAGCCATAGGCTGAGAGCCCTGACTTTAAGGCATCATACAAAAGCTGGTCATGGAGATGTGAAGCTAGGTTCACAAAAGTTAACACCATTATAGTATTGGTAAAAAGCCGTGTAAGAGTTGTAAGGCAGAAGGATTTTTTTTAAAAATTAATGGTTTAGCTGCAGCAACAGGCGCATCCTCCTTGGAGGAGAGCCCAACATCAAAGTAGCCCTTAAAAAGACAAAAGTCAATAAGACCCTTTCAGTGTAAAGGAAACAGAGGCAAGCTTGATGATTGCCTTGTTGGCGTAAGGAAACAACTGCCCATAGTTGACAAAAAGGCAGGAGTGAAGGTTTGAGAATGGGAGGCACTAGGGTGGTAATGAATGTGTGGACCTGTACAATGTAAAAAGCGAGGTATTTCAATGGAACGAACAGACCCAAAGATTTGGGTAGACTGGCTGAGCCAGGATGCAAGTGTTTTCCCATTGGGCAATGTTAGATTTTGATAATTTGACTTGAAAATGTACCCTTTGTGAAAATCATCAGAGCTGATAAATCACTGCCATTGATGGATCCCTTGATCCTTCCTGATTATCTGCATAATCTGCATAATCGGATTTATTTCATACTGCTTCAACTGTATTTAAATTACCTGATTATTGTAGCTAATAATAGCCCGATATAATATCCTTATGCCCTAACAAGAGGCCACTTGGGTGCAAAGTGGTCTCACGGTATTAACTAAATTGCACCTCCTAAACTAGTGCACTAATAGTAAGGAATTAAGGCGAACTTTGGGTTCTTTTAATGAAATCAAATTATTATGCACTTATATATAAGTCCTGATTAAAGCGCACTTAGTGCTATTAAAGGCCTGCTGATGTCACAATTTGGGGTGTATCATGATAATTAGTCATATATTTTTTATCCTCAATTATCATTATACATCAGGGTATATTACAGTAACATTTGGATATATTTTAATGTTGAGTTTTGCATTCAAAAAGACCCAATTATAATAGTAAAAATGCCATCAATTCAGCTAAAATAATTGTTATTTTAGTCAATTCGTGGGCTGGATTGACTTGAAAATAATTCGTGATTATTGCCATGGCCAACAGATGATTAGCATATTTTAAATCACTCATCTAATAGATAAGTTCATCTAGTAGATGCCTGAGGGGTATATGATACTGGCACTTGGCCAATTATCTAAAACATCCTCATTTGTGATTTGTCATTTTTACGTGACCAAATTGAGGAAACAACTGCCAAGGCAAGATTGGACGTCAGGAGTCCAAAAGATCAAGTTTCAGGACCTCTCTGACCTAAAGCACACCTTGGACCAACGCTGGGTGCAGGCCATATATGCCCAGGTTGGTCCCAATGAAGTGTTTGACGCCAAGCCCTATAGTATGGCATTGGCATTAAACGGACTAATTACCTTCTTAACTATAATGGTTCAGTTTTGTTTATTGGAGAATGGGGGTTCAAAAACCGTTCAAATTTGCAACATTTCAAAATTGGGATGGCTCAGCTAATAATTGAACATTTGAGTTCATTTGATCTTAAGCTACAGTAACCTAGCCAATGGTGGGGTGCGCTGATTGGTTCATTTAGGCTTTAAACCATTTTCCACAAATGATGACTCGCCTCCCCTTGCTTAAAAATATGGGTCTCCAAACCAACTTTCCTCTTTAGCCATTTTCCTTTAATAAATTCACCGTTCATTCACGTTTTTTTATATTTATGGTAACTGTGTCAAACCAGTGCGCAGACCTACTCATGGAGATCTTTTAGTAACATAGGCCATTATCTTTTTACACATATAACTACAATATTAAGTGCACCTTTGGGCCCCCTTGGTCCTCTCCAGACTGAGGAACCCAAACACTTTATTACAGATCTTTTCTTGGTTATGGGCTCCTCTTTGGAGTCCATCCAAGTCTTGTTGTTGGTTTGCTATTTAATTTATACTGCGTTGAACACCACTGCACTGTGTTACTTCAACTCTAGCCCACTCTGTGGGCTATGCTTTCTATATTACTGATGACCAATTCCCTGGCGTTGCAGATATTCACTGAGCACCACCTCGCTGGGAAATGGAGAGTTACAGACACTCTCCTGACAAATGAGAACCAGAAACCTCTTTTTTTGTGCACTAGAATTATTTGTGTGGGGCTTTTGCTGAGTGTAAATTGGGTGCGCCTGCTGTTTGTCATGGCCTCATTGGGGTTCACCACCGTTTTCTCATTTGGCGAATGATTAAGAAGTCTCAATGTTATTCTTGATACCCCAACTTGGAAGTACCCACCCTTCTTGCTTGTACATGGTGGATATGGATGCTTCTCAATCCAGGAGTTGTGATTCATAACTTTCCACTAGTATTTAATAGAATCAATATAATTAATATAGTCTTTCCTCAGCACTGCGTCCAGATGGTACATGTTGAATCATCTTTGAAGGGCATGGTGGTGAAGGTCTTGGATAACGATGCACAACCTGTCGCTGAAGTGGGTATGAGGCTATTCACAGCCCAAAACGCGTTTTACAACGATGTTTCCTTATACAAAAATGAGCTCAATATCTTCTCCTATGGCTCAGATATTGAAACTACTAAGTATACCAAATCAACTGAGAGAACCCGCGCTTGACCCCTACCATGATTCGCAGAACACAGACGGTGGAAAGATGGTTACTGTTGCAATACAAAAGTATTTATTCAATAGCTGAAGATATGGTGGGATATGTGACCTCAGTAGTAAAAGTGGCCAACTATCCCTCTCCATTATAAGATGAGGAAACGTACCCTGGAGGTATGATTAAGCCTGAAGAAGATTTTTATGGTGTCAGGTTAGCGTTTTCTGCTTTAATTAAAGACCATTCGGGATATTTTTCATTGACTGATACCCTTTCATCACCTTCGGATAAAATCAGAACAACAATTTTGGTAGATACCGGAGCCTCTGAGAAGTTTATTGACTAATACCTAGCTGACTACCTTGAGATGAGCAGCTTTCCAGGTGGTTAGTTTGGGGAGGGTCTTCCCAGTATATTCTCACGTTGAAGGTTTTAGTGTTAGTGGATTGTCAAGTTGTCAAATACCATTTAGATGCCCACTTCCATGCTATCAAAAACGTCTTGTACCCCATAATTTTGGGTGTAGAGTGGTGTCAATTGTTTGACGTCAGAACGAATTTGTAAGACAATACTTTGTCCTTAATATGAATGAATGGTCACAAATAAGTTGTCCCTTTGTCTAAGGCTAATTACCAGGGCGATCTTCCCCATTGGTTCAATATCCACACTCTCAGTCTTTCCCCATTGCTGAAGCCTTCTATAGAGGTACCCTTACCTTCATGTTTGGAGGGGTTGGAATCTTCGTTTGATGCAGCTTCAGCCAATGTACTACCAGATCATTCAAAGTTTGATTGAAAGTTTAATCTCACAGTTGATCTGGTGCATGTATCTTCTCCCATTTACCCTATAACTTTATGGAATGAAGTGGCCTAAGATGTGTGGGTTACGTAGCAGTTAGCTAAAAGCGCAATATTTCAGTGTAACTCCCCAATGTGCTCTTATTCTCTTTGTGGAAAACTCAGATGGTACCTTACGTCTATTTTTAGACTATGGGAATCTCAACAACATCACAGTACCAGACTTACATCCCATTCCGTTGGATTATCAAATTGCTTGCTGTGTGAAGAATGCGGAAGTCTTCTCCAAACTGGACTACCTAAATGTGTTTAAACAGATCTGGATTAAGAAAGGCCAGAAAGCTAACCACAAAACACCCAAAAAGAAAAAGTCCCAGTTTTGAGTTATGCCCTTTAGGCTGAAAAACGCTTTAGCTATCTAACATTGCCGTATAGATGAGGCTTTGGGGGACCTACTTGGTGTGTGGCGGCTTACATGAATGATATCTTGGTGTTTTCACCGGATCATGAGTCCCATGCTATATACTTGAGGTAAGAGATGGAAAGTTTGAGGGCTGCCAACCTTACGCTGAAAATCAATTTAGTGTGAACTTTTCAAGTCCCAGGGCACCTTCCTGGGCAACATCATGTTTGACCAAGGCCACATGATAACTCCAGACAAAGAGAAGGCGATTTGTGAGTGGCCCACCCCAACTTCAGTTAAAGAATTGAGGAGTTTTTTGGGGACGTGTACGTTTCTCAAGATGTTCACACCAAACTTTATGAGGTGGCGGCGCCCTTTTTAAGGCAAGTGTCGCAAAATTGCTTCAGTGGTCCCCCGTTTTGGAGGATGCTTTCCAAGCGGTAAAGTGCACCCTGCTGTCCATGTCCGTCATTCGCCATGTAGACCCTAGAAAGGAGTTTATTATGGCTTATGATGCCTCCAACTTCTCCATAGCGACAGTCCTATTACAGTAGGCGAAGATAGAATAGAGCATCTCATGGGATATTTTTCTAGGAAGATGTCTCTACAAGAGTTAAACTACGCCATATATGATAAAGAGTTATTAGCAGTGGTTAAGGCGCTGACTTATTGGCGTCATCATTTTCATGGCTCATCCCAACCCTTCTGCGTACATACAGATCACCGTGCCTTGTACTACTGCGCACCTCATGTCTTGACCCCACAGAGAACCCACTGGCATGAGGCCTTAGCAATATGTGTTTCTTATAAGTTTACAAAGGGCAAGAAGGATGGTTTAGCGGACGCTTTGAGCTTCAACCCTGCACTAGCTCCCAATCCTAAGGAGGTAGAGGTTCATAACACCCAGTTGATGATTCCGCCAGTTAAGATTGTGCCTCAACTTCCCTGTCCCTCAGCCCACGGGCCAGTTCTTGCTCCTCCAGAAAATGCGGAGGAATACGTTATGTTCATAAAATAATTCTTTCACAGCCTTTGTCAGCCGTAAATACTATGGTCCTTGCCAAGAGCGCGTTGAGTTAGGAGGATATCACCTGGGGTTACCACGTGAAGAAGATAGAGTGGTGTCAGTGGCGCCTATGGGTTCTCACCGGACCACTTTGCCTGGAAATCATCTAGGACCATCATGAAGGAAATACCGTTGGTAATCATGGGAAGGTAAAGACTCTGGAGAAAATTTGCCACACTAACAATTGGAAGAGGATAGCCGTGCAGGTTGCCAAATATTGTAATGAGTGCCTGGTTTTCAAACAAATGAATCTGAATTGCCAGTCACTAGTGGGGTTGTTTGTACCCATTCAAAAGGCTGAAGGGCCTTAGAATTATGTATTAGTAAACTTTTTATTGTGGAATTACTGTTTCTGATGGGTACGATGCCATAACTTAGTGGTTGACCTTTTTACAAACTTCTCCCATTTTATTCCCTGCAGAATCACGGTAACTGCACCTGAGATGGATAGGCTCTTCATCTCTCATGTGTTTGCTTTTCATGGGGTCCCATTAAGAAATATTAATTGATTGTGGACCCCTGTTTGCCTCTGTTTTTATATAGAGTTGTATAAGACTCTTCAGATCCATCCCTGCCATTCAACTGCCTATCGCCCCCAATCAGATGGACAGACTAAACGAGTGAGCCAGTGATTGGAGCAGTTTCTGCGGCGTTACACCGCCGTGGACCATTCATTACTTTATTTCCCATCTCCCTATGGCCCAATTCAGCTATAAAAACGCCCAACTTGCATCAATCAGCTGTTCCCCCTTCTACGCCAACTATGGCTTCAACAAAGCCTTCAACGTAAAGCCCAGTTGTGGATCCTAGGTGGAAGCTGTGATGGACTTTGTAAGTCAATCAAGAAAGTACAAGAGGGGTGAACATCAGGTTGGATGCGGATATGCAAGCTTATAAGGATAACGCTGATGCTAATAGATGAGTTGGTTTAGTGTATAAGGAAGCGGATCTCATGACGCTGGATGCTAAAACATCCCAATAAAGCATCCATGCAAAAACTGGGATCAAGAAGATTTGTCTTTATCGCCTTGTCAGAAAGTTAGGCCATGCCTCATACCAGTTGGATCTCCCACTCATTTCAATATTCTCAGCCTTCCATGAAAGCAAGCTTACTTTGTTTGAGAGCCCTCTACCAGAGACTCCTGAGACTTATCTTGTGGATGGAGGGGCAGAGTGTGAAGTGGAGGAGATAATAGCCTCCTTTTGGGTAATAGAAGACTCAAGTATCTTGTAGCCTGGAAGGGATTTGAAAAAGTGGAGAATAGTTGGGTACCAGAGCGTGACTGCGCCCATGTCCAAGATAATTTAAGCATTACAAAAGCGTTCCCTGAGGCTGCAGGATCTAAGTCCAAGCAAGCCATCGCTGCCATGAAGTCGGCCCCTGGCCACAAAAACTTTTCCTTGGCAAATGCCCCTGGAGGGGAATGGAGCACTAAAAGGAGGAGGAGTAATGTCATGTTTACATGACCTATTTGAGGGAACCAACTGCCAAGACAAGGCTGGACGTCAGGAGTCCAAAAAGGTCAAGACGAAGGACCTCCTTGACCTAAAGAACCTTGGAGTAAACATTGGGCGCAGTCCAGATATACAAAAGTTGGTCCATGTGAAGTGCGGGACTCCCAGCCCTATGCTATGGCATTGGCATCAAAACGGACTAGTTACCTTCTTAACTACAATGGTTTGGTATATTTGCTCAGAAAATTGGGGTTTAAAACCCGTTCAATTTGCAACATTTCTAGATAGGATGGCTCAGCTTACAATTGATCATTTGAGTTTTTTCAATTTCGAGCAACAGTACTCTGTTTTGGTGAGGTGCACCAATTGGTTTGTTTAGGCTTGGAACCATTTTCTCCGATTGACGACTTCCTCCCCTTGCTTAAAGTATGGTTGTCAAGGACAACTGTCCTCCTTGGTCATCTTTCTTTAATAAAATTTCCCCAATTATTCACGTTTTAAAATTCATGGTTACTGGGTCAAACCTGTGCGCAGACCTCCTCATGGAATTCTTTACCAACGTAAGCAATTATAATTTCACACAATTATCTACAATATCAAGTGCACCATTGGGCCCCCTTGGTCCCCTTAAGACTGAGCAACCCAAAAATCTCTATCACAGATCTTCTCTTGGTTATGTTCTACCCATGGGGTCCATCCAGGTCTTGTTGTTGGTTCACTATTTATCAAAATACCGTGTTGAACACCCTTGCCCTGTGTTACTTAAGCTCTAGCCTCCTCTGTGGGGCTCTGTTTCCATTTTTAATGACCACAAACTCCCTGGAATTGTGGCTGTGCACGGCGAATCACCTCAGTGGCAACTGTAGAGTTACAGAAACTCTCCTGAAAATCATTATATATCATCTTTATTAATTTTTGTTGTCCATCTGTCATCCCTCTGTTATTCATATCTTCTGCCTTTACATCTATATTAGATAGCTGTGTGAGTTTATACTTCCCAAAGAGAAAACCTCTGTCATACCTTCTGGCAAAGTAGTCCCAATTATAAGGAATAATTTACTATTTTTAAAAAGACAGAAGGTCTCATATTTGTTGTTGCCAGTAGACTTATTAACGGTGAGCATACCGGAGTTAGTTGACTATTATAGAGGATTATTCAAGAATTAACACCTGATTACAAGCAGGAGTTTAATTAAAAAGCGAGTATATATCCTTGATTCCCTTATTAAGACAACTTAGATTGCCTTATAAGCTTGAAACTTAACATTTTGGTGCTCACTCAAAACTGTAACTACCTAATATGAACATGGACAATCAGCTTTCAGAAATTGCCTGAAAGTACAACGACAACGAGATGGAAACATGTGATTTTAAGTTTATATAATACTTTAAATCAAGTCGTTCCATCAAAGAGGAAGGTAACAATTAAACATTATGAATTAAAAATGACTGGAATAGGTTCAACATTTCCATATAATCTGGCTGAGTTTACCCAGGCTAATATCAAGGAATCTGTTGGAAACCTTGTTTTGAGTTTATCAGGTTGGGTCTTCAGCAATTGACCTTAGTTTTGGGATGATTTATATTATAAAGGACCAAGCCCTGAAAAACGAGAATTTTTAAAGTACAGAGAAGACATCATTGCTGCTTTGGGCCAAAAACTCTTGGAGAATCAGGCCAACATAAATTGATTTGGTCAGCTTTGTGCAGCTATTTATTAAACATTCTCAACTTAATTTGACGCCAAAATCTTGAGCTTTCACACCTTACCATGTCAAATATGAGGAATGGTCAGCCCATGCTTGCTTGTTAGAAAAGCTGATTTTATGTTTTGCAGAAGTGCGCAAAGCAATTGTTTTCTCACTGAAACTGAATCCAAAACCCATGGTCAGATTGACGAGTTGATAGCACAGCTTAATGAAAGCGTCCCAAAAATAGAAACACAAGTGGTAAATAATTCTGGATTCTCAAGTCAGTGAAAATAGGACATTACCAACCACTACATCAGACTTGAAACGCAGTACCATTACGCAGCATCAAATACAGAGAATCTCCTAAAGCATAGCCATAATTCAAGGAAAAACCTCCATTAGTTGGAAGAAAAATATGTCAGCTTGGAAGACTATATACGTATGATTTGCTGCTACTAATAGAGGATATCGAGGCTTTAGCCCATTTACCTTCCGTTCTAGTAGAGCAACATGACAATTAAGATACTAAGGCCAAAATTAGCCTACATCTGGTCGACTATTTATGAACTTTGTACTTCTAATACCATCTTATTTTATGAGAAAAATAATATGGAGAACCGACTATCACTTGCTAATACCAGAATGAAGAAAATGTCTGAAGAATTGGAGGAACCTTTGGCCTGACAGGCATTGGCTGAAGCAGATCTGGCTCAATATTACAAGGAGATGGTGAATCTTGAGATTAATAGTTGCAAATATGTAACCAATCTTGAGGGAGGGGAGGATGAAATTACGGCCCCAAAAGCATGCAAAGTTGTACTTCAGAAGCTGCATCAGTCCTGATTTGAAAAAACATAATCAAACGATTCTGAAGATTAGCACGATGTGGATGAAACCTAAGGAATGGGCATGTTAGATGCACGAACTATTCCACAAATACTGACCTCTATGCCCACTCTGAGTCTCTCAAAACGTCCTATTCTATCTGAAGGCTCCACGAGTTGGTCAGAATTGAGAAGAGAAAAGCCTCTCCTGTTAGGGACCCAGGCAGAGATGAGTTGAAACTGCTGAATTTTCCAAGATTTTATAAAGAAGGCAATATCTACTCCTCTTTAAAGCTTTTTGAGAAGGTCCTGAGAGGAGCTTACAATCATGCAAAAGCAACAGCTCCCATCATTTGGTTGGATTACACAGCGTAGAACTTGTAACGCACTATTTAGGGGAATATTGGTCTTATGATGAGGCCAAACGGGCTGTCATTAAGGAATTTGGTGGGCTCAAAAAGCTGTTAACTCAAAAGACAGATTTTTTAAATATTAAATTCAGACCCAATGAGTCCATTAATGATTTTGCTGACCAAATTACCATAACCCAAGTGCTCCTTGGATCAAATATTATGACTAAATTCAATGTGAAAATTGCCATGGAACATGCCATGAAGCCCTATCATGATTTGGAACACGTAATGATACCTACCTTTAATTATTATATGGAAACAAACAGACTTGTAAACTAATTACGCCACAGTGCAAGGAGTTTTAAGGCGTCAAATTGGTCAAACAACAAGTGGTGAGTGCGTCATACACAGAAAAAAATAGTTCAATTCATGATCAGGAGAAAAATGGGAATTCTAAGGACCTGAAATATGGCCGCCTAAACCCAACGCCATCACTTGCCATTGTTGTGGCAGAAACGGTTTTTGCCAATAAGTGTTATACTCGTGTGGATGCAAAACTGGGATTTAATGTGGTTTTTATAAGTTGAAAAGGACTTAGAACTGGGAAAAGATAGGTGGAGTAGAGGCGGAATACTCTACTGACACCCATCATAATGTAAACAATCCTCCCAATCATGACAAATTTTTGGTTTCAGATTCAATTGATATAAATTCTTTCATCGTGTTATGGCTGAAAATGTACATATGGTCACAACCAGATTCTGGAAAGACCAAAAACAAAGAGAAGCTTCAGAAAAAGCCCAAATAGAGGTGGCTAAAACTTACACAAAAAGAATTATGGACCAAGGCCTTGATCCCTATACTACTTGCTCCCATGATCTGCCCATCTTTAAGGATGTAAAGGTCACAATCCCATGTAGACTCTTGCGTTAAACTTCACTGAAATCTCTTCTAGCCTCAAATCACACGTGGAGTCAGGCTACTCCAAGTTTATTCACTTAATAAACACTTTTAAACCATAAATCTTAGTGTACTCATGCCAATATTACTGTCAATAAGGTCTGTGTTCAGGTCAATATTGAAAGTGGCGCTCGTTTATTTATTGTCAGCACTAAGTTGTTAAAAAATTTGGGAATAGCTCCAGATGTTGCCCATGATTAAGAATTTGGCACTGCGGGGACACATACCACCAGAGCTCTTAGGGCATATAGTGCCTTACCTATAAAGTTTGGAACTATAGTAGTATCCACTCCGCAAGAGTTCTGCCTAATCAGAACTACAAAGTCTATATAGGGCCCAATTTTATGAGAACATATGGAGTGGTTACTAGTCATAAGGATGACATCTTAACCATCCTGAACTAAACCATCCCAATTTACTATACAAAAACATGAAATAGAGACTGAAAAGCCTAATCAGTATATAATTTGGCATATCCGGATGTAATAATCAACATCAAATGCTCAAACTTGAAGCGCCATGTCAAGCCCCTACCAACGCAAATCCATGAGTCTAAGTGAATACCCCTTTAAACAACGAGGAGCTAACTTTGACTTGGAATGCAGGCGGTAGTCCTGACTGGGGTAACAACTTGTTTCAGAAGGAATCTATGGCGAAGTTTATTAACCTTGTTCCTAAACCTGACTCAAAAACTAACATAGCACCTGGGATAATTATTCCTGGACATCAATAAATCACTATACTCTGCGCAAACATACAAAATCGCCCATTTTCATCAAAAGGCACCAGGTGGTTGCCTATCTCCATTTGATTCCTATATTGGAGATTAAAAAATTTGAGAGTTTGGAACCCTGGATGAGCTAGGGCTTCCTGATGATGAGTTACATTATGTTAATATTGTCATACCTATGGTCAATTTAGGGGAACTAGATTAACAGGAGAAGGTATGAATACAAAAAATAATTGAAAATACCGTAAAATTTTTGACAGGGACAATTTTGACTTGGGATGCGCAAGAGGAGTAACCTATACAATATATACTAGGGATCATTTACCTATCTAATCAAGGCATATTAGACGTTTGAAAACTGCTGAATAGGTTGTATCAAAAGAGATTAAAGTACTTCTCAACTGTGGTATGCTGATACCATCCAAGAGTTCATTGGCTGCCCCATTTTTATTGTAAAAAAGATGGGATTAACAGAGTTGTTATTGACTACTGGAAGCCTAACAACATCAAAATATGGACTACTTTTTTCTTCTGTGTATTGACGATGCCCTAGATAGGCTTGGGGGTGACAAGTTTTCTCAGCGATGAATTCAATTACTGGGTATTGGCAGATCGACATGCCCAAAGCTGAGCGAGAAAAGTGCGCCATTATTATCCAGGAGGGGTTATTTTAACCAACAAGGATTCCCCAAGGACTCTGTAACGCTCCAGTGACCTTCCAGAGAGTGATGGACACTATACTGGGTGATCTCAGATAGTCATATGTAATAGTATACCTATGTAATATCAACATTTTCAGTCGCATCTTCAATAAACATCTTGAACATCTGGAAGAGGTTTTCAGGAGGTTAGTGGCTTCAAACTTGGAGGTTAATCCCCAGAAGCGTCAATTCTTTAAGGACCAACTAGAGTACTTTGGTTACATAATTGATAAAGAAGGTCTTTGGCCACAACCAGTCAAACTGGAAGCAATATCAAAGATGAAGAGGCCTAAATACAAGCGATAGATTCATTTATTTTTGGGTATGATTGAGTACTAATACCGATTTATTGCTGACCTTGCTCAAATTGGCGAACCTTTGTTCTTTTACCTATGGATAAAGTCCCTTTTGAGTGGAATTTGGCCTGCCAAGAGACATTTGGCTGACTTCATTTGGCCCTATCAGTTGCACCAGTATTGCGCTACCCTGATTTTGACTAAGAGTTTATTGTACAGATTAATGCATCATTAATGGCAGTTGGAGCCGTCCTTACCCAATTTAGAGAAGATGGCGAAGAGCACTCAGTAGCCTATGCTAGTTGGAACTTAAAAGCCCATGAGAGAAATTATACTGTGACAGAAAGGAAATATTTGGCAGTTAGATATACTTATAAACTGTTCCAAGTATATCTTAACGGAATGCATTTTACCATGGTTAAAGATCACAGATCCCTAAGTTCGATTAAAAACTTAAGGAGCCAGAAGGACGTTTGGCTCATTGGGCACTTAAGCTGCAAGCTTATGATATGCTATCAAGCATCGGGATGGTGCTAAGCATCAAAATGCTAATTTCTTGTCTCATCTGCCCATCGTGGTAACTCTCTAGCAGCCTGCAGATGCCTTAATCCAAAAAATGGTTAGTGGAGCTTTTGCTGATGAGTCTAAATCAGTGCAGAAAATTACAAACAAACTAAGAAAGCACACCTACACTGAAAATGAGTCCTATTCTAGGTAAATGATGGGAAGATATATATATTTCCCCGTCCCCCAGCCCAAGAAGATTTAATTTTGGCTGCTCATAAGGCCACTGGCCATGGAGGCTTCAAGAGAACAATGGGGCAACTAAAGCAAAATTATTGTTGAGATCGAAGCATTTTGACATCCATGAACCCTTGAGTTGTTGCCAAGAGTGCCATGGGGAAAACCCTTCCAAAAAGCTACTATGTAACAGCTTGTTTGGCCCAAATTTACTGCCACACTATATCTATAGACTTAGTTAGACCCTTCCCAATTATCAATGTGAAAGCCTAATACATTATTGTGGCAATTGATCACTTAACTAAATGGGTAAAGCCAGGGCTATTTGGGACTTAGGAGCCTCATGACCGCTGAATTCATCTTGTTACAAGTTATTCACTGGCACTTATGAGCTCAATTCATATTAACAGATAAT
Organism: Massospora cicadina; assembly: GCA_022478985.1. Classification (NCBI taxonomy): domain Eukaryota; kingdom Fungi; phylum Entomophthoromycota; class Entomophthoromycetes; order Entomophthorales; family Entomophthoraceae; genus Massospora; species Massospora cicadina. Next base: position 36,646 of record JAKSZP010013308.1, on the reverse strand, counting down.
GGCACAAATACTACTGCAGTTGTTCTCCATAAGTTCAATGAGTTAATGGGAGTGCGTGGTGTTCTGTCAACTCCATACCACCCAAAAACAAATGGTGCAATGAAACGAGTTAATGAAACACTTGTCAATATTTTAAAAGCTGACTTTTCAGAAGCTCCAAATGGAGTACATTTATCATTTCAGCCATTTTTGTTTGCAACATCTCTTACCATTTTGGCCACAAAGATGTCTCCTTTCCAACTTCTATATGGAAAGCACCTAGCCTTACCGCTGTTGTTGTATTCTTTGCTACAAGAACCCCAAAATTTTTGGTATTATCAGTATGTTGAGTGTCTTGCAGAAACATTAATCAAACTGCAAGCTCAGGCTTTTAGAATAACTGAACTTTTTAAGGCCCAACATGAAAAGGATCAGAAAATTGGTATAATCTTTCTAAATTTGCTGAGGGTGATGGGGTATTATTTTGCATACCCTCAGTTTGGGCCATTTTCACAACTTAAATAGCATTTGGGTTGACCCATTTGACATACTTGAGGCAACTTTAAACTTCACCTACATTATTAAGGAGAAAGAATTTGGGGCATGTCTATGCTCAAAGCCCATGCTAAGCTCCTGAGAAATTATAGTAAACAGGTCAAAAAAGGAAAAACATTGATATTTTAGTGAAAAAAATAAAAACTGATAAAAAGTAAAATAAAAAATTGGGAAAAATAAAAATAAAAATAAACATAGAAAAAAAGATACAAAGCAGAATAATTATGATATTTAAATATATAAAAATATTTTTGATAGAATATTTATCATAAAAAGTTATAACTTATAAGAGCTTTTATCTCATCTATGAGGGGGAGGTGACTCAAACCAGATTCTTCCTCTGCATGCATCAATTTGGCCCAATCTACTTGCTTAGAAAACAAAAAAAGAGCCATAATGGCATATAGCCAGATGTTTTTTGTACTGGTTGTAGCCAATTACCACCAAACGATTGGTAGTGGAGGCACAAAACCATTAGATGTGATCTGATCAAGCCCACAATTGGGTGTAAAATAAACTCCCAAGAGAAGAGATTCAACCAAATTATTAGCCCAGTACTGATAAATTCTCCAGGGTCACCATTTAGATATGAAAGATTTTGGCTCTTCGCCATTTAATTAGGGGGTACATGAATTACTGACCTGAAGGCATCTGGTCAGAGAAAATCTGCACAAGATGGCCAAGTAAGGATATCCTCAGAAGATAGTCATCCACATTATCCTTGTGCAAAGCTTCAAAAGCTTCTTGAATGGCTAAGCATAATTGAACTTCAATAACATCTAAAGTATTTAGCCCCAAGGATAAAGCATAATTGGAGATATTACAAAGGTTGAAGACTAGGATTAATAACTCCTCCATGAAGGCGTCAACTTGAACAAAAAACTTGAAGCTTCATGGTAGCATCTTTGTCCAGAATAAGACGTAAGAAGATAAAATGCTACTCATATTCATCACCCATTTGGTTTAGAAGTTGACCTCAACGTGGAAAACTTGACAAGCATAGTGCTGCAGAATAGGCCCAAGACATCAGGAAATGATTAAGGGCAAAGATAAACTCCACCAGAAGGTCCCCATCCTGATAAAGAGACTGCAGCAAAAAATTTGCATCTCTAAGGATCAAAAGTATAGCAAAAGTGTCCTCTGAGAGATTTGTCAAAAATCGTGACCAAATTTTGTAAACCACAGATTCTTTAGAGAACTTGACAGCCATTATAACCTCCTCCACAAAAATTATTTTGGGCCAAGTAGATGTCATTAAAGTTGGCACAGGAATAAGATGACCTAATTCTGACTTTTGGTGGGAGCCTAGGAACATATGCATACACATAGTAATGTCCAATTGGTTAAACTTATGATGTTGTTTGGGATCAGGAGAAGCAATGAAATTACATTATGTGGAAGAGGTACTGTTTACAGATATTAAAGAAAAAAGCGGGATTTTCAAGGTTTATATTCCAGTTAAGTGAGAAAATTGTTAGATTTTGGTGGTTGACTCAAAAAGTAAATCTTTTGAGAAAACCATTAATGCTGATAGATTACTCCATTTGTAGATCCCTTGATTTTCTTGATTTATCTGCTTAATCTGATTACTCAGATTCATCTCAAACTTCCTCACTTGTATTTAAATTGTCCCAACTATTGTAGCTAATAATTGCTATGATATAATATTAATATGCCCAATTAAGAGGTTACTTGGCTTCAGTAATGTCTCATGGCATTAACTAAATTGCACCTCCTAAATTAGTGCACTAAATTTTTTGATTAAGGTGGAATTTTAGGCTCAATTAATGAAATTAATTTCTTATGCACTCTAATATATACTCCTGATTATGGCATACTTAGTGCTATGAAAATCCTGCTGATGTCCCAATTAGGGGTGCAGAATGTTTATTAGTCATATGTCTTTTTATTTCTAATTATTTTTATTTGACAAAGTATGGCTTAACTTTAATCAAGAAAATCTAATGTTGATTTTTGCATTCAAAATTGACCCAATTATAGGAGTAAAATCGCTATCAGTTGGGCTGAAAAAAATGTTATTTTAGTCAATTCATGGGCTAAATTGACTTGAGGATCTTTCATGAATAATGCCAGACCAGCCGTGGGATTTTTATATGCACATATTATCCAACTTGCGGTTATTTAAGATCAATCTATTTAATTAATGGTGCATATATTTAATTAGCTTTTTGATTGAGCTTTGAGATGAAAATTTAAGTATGTCTTATATTCAGTGATAATAACCAACCAAATGGTTAATTTTAATTTCAGGAAGTCATATCTGATGATAATCATGCTTACTATTTCATTAGGGCTTATTGCCAACAACATGGATATGAGTAAGTTGACTCAAACTGAGCAATTACTCATAGGAAATTGTCAGGTTTAGTAGCTGACATGTGGGCTGATATTAATGGCAATTTAAAAACTTTTTTTCTTGTGAAAATCAGCTAAAATGTTTTCTAAAATTGAACAAATATCCCTTTTCATCGTCCAGGCATGCTGAGACCACTGTGATTACCACAATTACCCCTAACACATGTCCTCCATCACTTTCACTTTAAAAAATATTTCTTATTTTTATTAAAAATTAAACACCTTAGATCTATATCTTATATTTTAATATATTGTAGTCATCTTTTTCTTGTTGAAGAGAGTTCTTGTCTAAGTGTCAACGCCAAAGTGAGGCCAAAATCACTTGAATTTATATATACTCTACAGAGTGAGGTTAAAGTCACTTGTCATAATCTTATCCGCCAGAGTAGGGGTGAGTCTACCCATTTTTCAAAACTCAACTAATTTAATTGTATTTATACAATTAGCAAGTACATATTTAATTCTTTAATCAGAAGTTTAGTGAACCTGTGCACCAGTGAAAAACTGCGGTTTTTACATTAACAGTGGCTTGGCATATTATAAATGAACGCATCTGATAGATGAGTTTAGCCAGGAGAAGCCTGAGAGGTATATAACACCAGAGCCTACTGATTAAAAAATCATCATCATTTAGATCATACTATACCTTCTTTATTAGTTATTGTTGTACATCTATCATCTGACTGTTATTATTTTCTGCTGCCTTTACATCTCTATTAATATTTGTGTGTTTATAATTACTAAAGACAAGAATTCAGTTATACAAGCAAGAAATTTTAGTCCCAATTATAAAGGAGTAATTTCCTATTTTTTACAAAGACAGAAGGTCTCATATTTGTTGTTGCAAGTATTCTAATAATGGTGTGCATACTGAAGTTAGTTGGTTATTATTGAGGGTTTTCAGAGAATCTACTTCCCAATTACAAGCAGGAGTTTTATTAGAAAAGTGAGTATTTACCCTCGATTCCCTTGCTAAGACAATTTAGCTTGCACCATTGGATAAAACATTCATGAAAAACATATAAGAAGGATTTTCACCGCTGACCCACATGAATGAAACAGGTGGTGGGTCTGAGGACATATGTAGAGTTGTGACTGCAAATTGGAGTGCTAAACTACTTTTTACTTTTTGTTACTTTTGAGCGCTGGTTACTTTCAAAATTTGTACCAAATATAAACTTCTGGGTGGCTCTCTTTGGTTCTTAGTTAACTTAATATGTTATTAATATGTGCAATGATTGAATTAGTGATATTGCTTGAATATCGATGTGTTGTCTTAGTATGAACTAATACTCTAGTTGAGCTCTCTCAAAAACAAGGTTAATATTAAGTTTAACGCTAAACAGGTGCTTGACCTTCCAACTTTTGAAGGTATAATGGATTAAAATGATACTTTTCCCGCTGTCCTTTCTTTTCAAAGAGTCTGCGGAGATCTTAGTAACCAAATACTACAGACAAAGGATATCCAAACAGCTAACTCTTATCCCAAGAGCTAATTATACAACAAATGTTTAAAAGCCCTAGCTATAAAAGTTTTTGTGCTATTTTAATCTTATTTTATTTACTGTAAATTATAGATTTTATAGGAGATCCAGTAAATAACTCTTCCGTTGGCGCCCCATGAGGGATTGGCTCATGTTAATGGTGGGCAATCCTAATGAGGTCGCACCCATGAGGACCTTCCTCATTTTGCCTAGTTGGATTGCACCGCCAACCAGAGTCATGACCTCTTCATGGTTAATTGAGAAAAGTGTCCCCAAAAACTTTAATTAACTTCAGATGAGTACCCTCTTAGGGCTAGCAGTCTGCTTAGGTGATGGGACCTTCAACAGTCAACTGCAGATCACAAAACCTAAAAGGGTAGACTTTGAGTTAATACCAGAAGCATCATTGATGCTTCAGCAACTAAAATAGGTTCCTAAGTCAATAAGCGACAAACCACATTCAAAAAAATGATTTTATTCCCAATTATCTAATTAAAAGTCATATCATAAAGTAAATACATAATCAGGGAACATCCCTTATGAAACAATACCAATACAGTGGACCATCACCCCTCAGATAAGGTAATATATTCACTAGGGTTAATTCCCCAAACAATAGCTATCATTAATAACAAAAACTCCAACATTTACAAGAGAATCTAATCCATAGTGGGCAAACAACTATAATGTAATTTAATTGGCTAGGTAATATGGTGGTGATTTTTTTGCCCATATTCCCAGCAGACTAGATTGCCAGGGGTTTCTAGGATAGTTCCCAATACCAAAGTGAATTAGATATTGGTTGACACTGATTTCAGGGTAACAATGTTCGGGAAATTTTAGGTAATTAGCCTGGGTCAATCTATTGAGGATAGATCTGAGTGAATGCTTAAGATCTCATTGGGCAGAGTTGCCAACAAAAATAGGGCATCTGATTGTCGATCAATGATTAACAATCAGATGTACCAATTGGGATCAGTGGGGTTTCATCACTGATTGATTAGGAACTTAAGGATCAAGTCGCTAGGCGAGTGCTGCCACCTGCAACAAGTGAATTGTTCAATTGTTTCATGACCTGGCTTAATGGGTGACAAGTCCCATTACCTAAGCAGGTCACTTGTCAATTATGGTAGGTTTTCTGGGATTGAGTGGAAAATGTTAGGGACACGTTTTCCAACACTTTTTCATTTTAGGTCTCAAGGATATCCAACAATGGAATCCTAGCCCGGATGGGGAAGACCATCGCTGATGAGATGATAATGGGTAATTCATTAGCAATTGCTGCCGTTTCATTGATGAGGTTCCAACTGAGGGTTGGGCGCCCAGTTCCCACTATAAATTCTCCTATGAATTCACCTAATAAAGAAAAGAGAGACTTAACATTTTTTACCTTTAATTAGTATAATACAAGAAAAGCTTTACTAGAATCCATTTTAGATTCTATTCTTCTGCAATGAATTATTGCTTTGTGCTTTAATTAGGAGACTCTTAAGAATAAAGAGTAAGGATATGAGCGTTGATCCAGAGAAGAGAAGCTGAGCTTAATTAGGAATTGTTGCTAACTGTAGTCACCTGAGAGAAGCTGTAAATAAGGATCTGAGCGTGGATCAAGTTAGGTGGTATATGTGAACAGATACCTTTTGTAGACATCTTAAGTATTTTTAAGGAGAAATACTGGTCAAGAGTTGGACCCAATACTAGTGCTTTATCTAACTACAGATAATAGTCTTCATATTAGTATCAATCAATTATATATTATTTTCAGACTACCTGAAGAATTTAACAACACTGAACCTGTGTAGTTAATCAATTTAGGGGTTATCAGTCGTGAAAAATTAACAAAACCCATTAATTTTAAAATTTGGTGCTCACTACAGGGGAGTAGTCGAGTAGAAAATACTAGGACATAACTCTAATAAGGATGAATTAAGAAAACTATGGATGGAGCTGGCAACCGTCAACCAGAACGCATTGAATTCAGTGGATCATTGAAATCGCTGCCTTAGAGGAGAGAGTGTTAAGATTGAGGAAGGGGTCAAGAATGTCGCTAGTTTCAGAAATGATTTACTTGGAAAAGTAATTCATTGAATATTATAGGAAGGAGATTTAATTTGAAAAGTCTTATTTTTTAAAAACAGAACATAAAGTAGATCGTGTTAATCTTAAGATAAATCAGCGCAGAAAAGAGCAGTTGATTAAGCAAGTCAAAGATTTGAAAACTCACAAATGTGAATGTGAACCATATGCAGTAACTGATGCCAAAGAAAGAACTCCACGGACTCCAATGGAAAAACAACTACCACAAGAAATATTCCTTCAACTTTCATGGCCATTTTGGAGATAAAGCCCAAAATTACTCCTCAGGTGGGCCAAGTAGCCAAAACAAGAGAGGTGGCTAGAGAAAACTCGTTGGAAAGTAAAGTGACACCAAAATTACCTACTTTCCTTAAGGATAACGCCCCTACATTTTCCCGATTGTTCAACATGACAAAGTTCAGGTATGGCAATGGTCAAAAAGCTTGACGGTGATGACTTAACTGGATACTAATTGTCAAAATCTAGTCTTGCCCCATCTAGAGGGGGAAAGCTGGTCATATTTAGAGGCCAAGGCAGCCATTATAATGAAATTTGGAGTCCCATGCACATGTTGAAGCGCATGAAAGAATTCATGGACATCTAATTCTAGAAGGTATGAATACTTAGCAAGTTACAACAATCATTTTTACCAAGAATCGCAGATTTTGGTTGGAGCAAAAGTGTTTTGTGATTTTAATGCCTGGATCATACTGCTAAAACTTCAGTCCTATTGCAATTTGCATCATATGATGTTTTCCGTGTTCATGATAGAGATTACACCTCTCAGATGGTGGATCATTTGAAAATATTGTGAGCCACCTTTAATGCTCCAAATGGAAGTTTTAAATTTGAATCCAGTACAGAATTTGAATCACACAAAGGGGACTGAGGGCGCTGAGGATTTTAATAACTATCCGTGCCAAGAATAAGCCCAAAGAGTTTAAACAGATCTATAAGAAGAAAAAAGTCAGTCACAAGTGCATAGGAAAAGGACTTTTCGCTGTGCACTGCAAGAAACTGAAAGAACAGATTAACGTGGTCCAAATGAAAGAGTCTAAGCCTGCACAGAAGTCAAGAGAAGGGCCCATAGCCTAGATGGGAGCAGTCTAGAGCTGCAGATAAACCTGTTCCTCCTAATAACATGCTCAACAAAATTGACATCAGTGATCTCTTCGTGGATGAAGATGCGCAGATCAGCTATATCAAGTAGTCAATTAAGATGTGAATGTGGTAACAAGATCTGTAGTGTAGGGATCAACCCCAAAATGATTAAGGAAGCTCCTAGGCCATATGTGTAACAACTGGCAGAATAGATTCGAGCTGAAGATAATCCAGAAGAATTTACTAAAGTCAGGTTAGATGAGGCAAACCTGTCAATACCCCTTAGCTCAATTAAAAATTTTTTTTCTGATCTATTGATGCAAATAATTCACACCCTCAATTCGGCTGATAATGCTGCTATATACCCAGTAAATACTATTTTACAATACTCTGAGTGTACATATATAGATATACTAGTGAATTGAGTATGGTGAGGGCGATAGTTAACTGTGGAATGCACTAATATTGTTTTGACCAAGCTGATGAAGAGGATGAATATCTCGCGTAATTTAGAACACAAGAAAGAATTTGGGAAAGCCAGGACAAATACCACCATTTCATAGGGAGCGTATAGCACTCTACCACTGCAATTTTCATCCTTAGTAGTATCCACTTCAGAAATAGTTTTGGCCAACCAAAGCTATGATATCCTGATCAGGACAGAGTTTCTACAAAAATACGGAGTTAAATTAACTTTGAGGTTAATAAGTTGATAATATTGGGTCAGATGTTACTTTTGGTTTAACAATAAGATGGGGAAGCTCCACTTCTAGGAGAAAATATTCATCAATCTGATCTACAATGATATTATTGTCCTGATTTGATACCAACTATTTGTCTGAAAGCAACAAGAAATACCAATGGAAATACTAGAATATTGAGAAATTTGCTGAAGATCAAGAGTGTGAGAACCATACCGCCAGGACTGAAGATAATAGTCAACATGGGGTTGACATTGAAGTTACCAGAGCTGCTGTATGAAGAAGTGGGAAGCCCCTGGAAGAAGTCCAGAGTAAAGCCTTATGCGACTCCGAAATAATTATGACAGGCTATGGAGAGATTTGAGTTCTCCTGGTGAATTTAAGTGAAAACTGATGAAGATTGATAAGAATAAGAACGTCACATTTGATCATCTAATACTGACGACTGAATTGAGGATATTCCACAAGCTTGAGACCCTCAATGAAATGGGATTACTAGCAGGGGTAACCAAAAATATCAATCTGTTAGTTGATCAAAAGCTACTCGCTGATCTGACGGACAGACAGCTGGATGAGGTGCTTAAATTACTTGATAAGTATTGGGAAGTATTCGCCCAGGATGACCACAATTTGGGTTGTGCGAGGAATGTAATCCACAAGGTCAATACTGGGGAAAATTTTAATCAGAATGTGAATAATTCAATAGTTGAAGGTGGCCGAAGAGGTATTAGAGGAATAAATCAGCAATCTTATGAAGCATGGTCTAATTCCATCGTCAACTCCCTAGGCGAGCCCTATCCTTATCATGAAGAAGAAGAATGGCCCTAATTGGGTGGTGATCAATTATCAGAAGCTGACCAAAATTACAAAAAGGATTTTTATATACTACCATGAATTGATGAAGCACTAAATCAATTGAAAAAAGTGAATTATTTCTTTGCAATGATCTAATATCAGGATATTGGTAAATTGATTTGACAAGAGAAGACCAAGAATAAGTGTGATTATCACCGCGCAGGGGCTTTAACAGCCAATGAGGATTCCCCGTGGTCTGTGCAATGCGCCTGCGACGTTTCAGAGGGCCATGGATGCCATGCTAAACGACTTTAATTTGTCATGATACTGGTGTACTTGTATGATATAAATGTGTTCATAAGGACGTTTACTGACCATTTGCACCACTCAGAGGAAATATTTAAGCGATTATCCACGGAAAACCTGAAGAGTTGCTGAAGAAGTGCCACTTTATTAAAAAAAGTTAGAATATCTGGGATTTGTAAACAACTATAAATGGACTGAAGCCACAAGGCCAGAAGATTGAAGCCATAGAGCGAATGGCTGTGCCAAAGAGTGTCTGAAATATCCAAGTGTTCCTTTGAATGTTCAGATACTATAGAATATTCATTCAGGATTTTGCAAGAATTGCCAAGCCCCTCTTCCATTTGGTGATGGATCCAAAAGAAAGATTCATTTGGAGTGAAAAGGCCCAAGGATCCTTTGATAATTTACATCAATATTTAATAGATTTTCTAATTTTGAAATATCTGAATTTTGATTGAGAATTTATAATACAAACTGATGCTTCATTGACAGCAAATGGCGCCATATTAAGCCAAGTAGATGAACTTGGGGAAGAACATCTGTTGGCATATGTGAGCGGGACACTCTCAGACACTGAGAGGAATTACACTGTGGCTGAGCGTAAATGCCTTGCAGTCATTTACAACTGTAAACAGTTTTGGGTGTATATCCATGTAACGCACTTCAAAGTGGTGACAGACCACTCCTCATTGCGTTGGCTACACAATTTATGAGAATAGAAGGACGACCGTCCAGATGGGCACTAAAGTTACAGGCTTACGATTATGAGATAGTCCACCAAGATGGAGCTTCTCATCAGAATGCGGATAGCTTATTGTGGTTACCAATGGTCCATGTGGTATACCAGCAGGTGGATGAGCTATTCCAGAGAATGGTCAATGGAGAAATCGGTAAATAAACCTGAGAAATCCAAAGTGCACTTCAAAAAGTGATGGAAAATACTGAGACCATGGATGGACAAGATTTCAAGATTATCAATGGGAAGCGATTATTATTCCTAAAACCATCAGGTTGAGCGGTATCATTTAAGCTGCTCATAAGGTTGTTGGGCACAAAGGCCTGAGAAATATGACTGATCATATTCACCCGTATTACTACTGGGAGTCCATAAACTATGATATTGTGGACTATCTGGCTTGTTGTGTGGAGTGCCAGTTGCACAAGCCACATAAGAACGCTTGGATACTGATTGGTTCACTATGGTTTTGCTTGGCATACGGTGTCCATCAACATGATGGGATTACTGATGATGAGCACAGGAGGAATCAAGTACATCATAGTAGCAATTGATCATTTAATGAGATGGGTTGAGACGAAGGCCCTCACAAAAGTAGATGCTACAAGCACTGTGAAGTTTATCCTAGATCAAGTTGTATACTGACATGGATGCCCGCAGGTCCTTCTTAGTGACAATAGGCGAATTTTACATCTCAGGTGATCCTGCGATTAAATGAAATAATGAATATCTGAGGTGTCATGTCTGTACCCTACCAGCCAGAGACAAACGAAATTGTAGAATCAGTCAATGGAACGTTGGCTGTGACGCTGAGAAAGCTGGTCACAGGAAGAATTTCCGCGTTGGGAACAAGCCATAGTTTGGTGTGTTCACCTACAATACAAGTCATCATATGTCAATGGGAAAAATGCCATTAGAGTTGGCATATGGAAGGAAGGACGTGTTACCGCCAATTTAATATTCAGTGGTGGAACAAACATTAAGGATGAGTGCCAACAGTACCTGAACTGATTGACAGATATACTAATTGAAGTGTAATTTCAAGCATTCAATACAACTTTAAAGAAAAGGATTTCAACAAAAAGGATAGATAATAAGAACCAACCAGACTAAATTATAATACCAAATAGGCAAAAGAGCTGCCTATTGCAATATGCATGGTTTCAGGAGAAGAAACAATTTGGTTTCATTGTGTTTGGGTCCATTTAAGATCATTGTTAAGATGGTAACAGACGCTGCTTCCATCAAGAACCTCTTGGATGGAAGGATATTAAATCAAGTACATGCTAAATATTTAAAGTAATGGATCAATGAAAAAATAATGATAAAGGGTTCCTAAAGGACAACTGAACCATTAAGTTCATTATGTCCTGAAGATTGGATAAGCTTAAAAAAGGACTGATGAAACAAACTAGACTTTTAGATCTTAAAAAGTAAGACTCTGAACCATAGAAAACTAGCAGGTCTAAAATATCTAAGAGCCAGTTTGGTGGAATAAATAAAAAAGATAGAACACTGAACTAAGAAAGGTCAAGTCTCATAGAAAAAAAAAGAAAAATAAAAGATTGATAAAGATATAGGAAAAAAAGATTATTATAAACCACATAGAAAACCAAATATATTTTTATAGTTTTTATTTTTTATTGATTATCCTTAATTTGGGGATGATTCCACCTATGTCACCTCTTGGGGAGGGAGAATGGATCACAGTAAAAGTAAATAAACCATCAAAATCTATGTGAGATTGGACACTAGCAAGGGCTAGAACTACTCAAAACCAAGTTTGTTGAGCTGATGATAATCAATGTGAGAAAGCAACTAGGGGAAGAGAAAAGAAATGTCAGAATTTGCCAAATGTGATAACCCAGATTGTGGAGGGAAGCAACAGAACAAGAAGAAACAGTCAGCAAATAACCTCAAGTAATCTCGATATGGTAGCAGAGCTATAAAATTAGTCTTGAGCACTTGCTGATGGGCTTTGTCAAGAACATTAGATATATGAGCTGGCATCATGCAAAGGATACTAGGTGAGGGTTGTCAAACTATGCCCCCTATTAAAGCCATAAGTGGAAGATACCGATGGGATGCGCCATAAAGGAGATAGTTGTGCAAGGAGCGAATGGTATCCTGCAGACGATGAACACAAGCTTCTCAGAAGCTGAATCAGAATGAGCGATGGAAGCCAGGAGAGGCTGGAAGCTTCATGGCACAACTTTGAAGAACTTGGCCAACAAAGTGAAGAGCATAAGCTGCAGCGTCTTGATCTAGGATGGTTTCAAGGTTGGAGGGGTTCAAAGCTATGGACAAATCCTTAGATACATGGGCCCTCAATTCTGCATAGGAGAATTTGAAATGTGGTATGTTTCAGATGGCTAGTTCAGTGGCTAAAACAGCTTGCTTGTAATACTGCACGAGTCAGAAAAGAAACTCTAGAAGAAAGTCTGATCTGAGAGGAACAATCTTTTGATAGCGGAGGGAATTTCTTCAGGAGGTTTGATGATGATTATAGGAGAATCTGCGAATGGAGCTGAATACAGGGGTGTCTCACAATCTAACTTGGGATTTGATGAAAGAGTGAGGATTGGTTGCAAGTTCTTCAAAACTATCACTAAACTGGTTTCAACAGGTTGGTTAATGTTTTCAGTAATATATGGAATGACTGGTAACGTGTACTTGACTGGGAGTATGCGTCCTGGAAGGACCATAGAAGAGTTTCCAATGCTCAAATCAACTCATCAACTGGAAGATACAAAGGTCTTTATCAGACATGCTATTAAGCAGCTGTTGGTACCAAGACTCCAAAACCAACATATGAGCTGGACAAGAGGGGGATGTTTAACATATATGATAGTCAACGTTATGCACTCTGAATTCAATTAAGCTCTAATTTTGGAGAAATCAATCTCAAATTTTAGTTGGATAAACTCTCAAGAGTAGAATTAAGAATGATATGAGCCAAGGCGTTGTATGATAAAATAACAAGGGCGAATATAAATGAGCATTTTTAATTTCGCCATGAAACAAAAATAGACAGCAAGAATATCCTGTCAAGGATGAGGAGTAAATCAGGAAATTGAGGATGCCAGACCAAGAATCCTGAGTATGACAGCAGGTCATATGCCCTGATGGGAGAAAACTAGATACCAGGTTTAATATTATCATGAGTAAATCAATCAGCCTAACATGACAAAAGGTCATGAGAACTGCACTCCGTGTAAGTGGTAGCAATGAGGAAGAGGAAGAGAGTCGCATGCTGATGGTTGTCCCAAGTAGCATTGAGTATTAATCAACCATACTCTGCTTGAACAAAAGAAGTATTTAACTGAGTGTCCGAAGCAGCATTATCCTGTCCCAATCCTTTTCTCACTGGAAATCTAGGAAATAGGGGGGATGTGTTTCGATTTTTGCCATATTCCAAGACTACTAGTTTACCAGGGGTCACCAGGGGATAATTCCCTATAGCGAAGTGAATTAGATATTGGTTGACCCTGGTTTTTGGGGTAACAACGTTTGGGGAATTTTAGGTAATTAGCCTGGCTCAGATCCATTGGGGATTGATCTGGGTGTATGCTTAAGAGCTCGTTGGGCAGAGTTGCCTTTGAAATAGGGGCATTTGATAGTTAGTTGATAATTAAATATCAGATTTACCAATTAGGATCATTCAGGTTTCATCACCATTTAATTTGAAATTCAATTTTCAAGTTGCGAGGTGAGTGATGCTTCCTAAAACTAGATAATCAATCATTTGGTTCACAACCTGCCTTGTTGGGTAACAAGTTTTATTACCTAAGCAGGTCACATGCCAAATATGGCTGGTTTTCTTGGATTGAGAGGAAAAAGTTAGGGACACGTTTTCTGACTCTTTCCTTTTTTAGGTCTTGAGGATGTCCAATGATGGTTGCCCAGCCAGGATGGTAAGACCAACACTGCTGAGATGACGATGGGTAACTCAATGGCAATGACTGCCGTTTCATTGATGAGGTGCCAACTGAGGGTTGGGCACTAAAATTCTCACTATAAATTCCCCTAAGAATTCACTTATTAAAGAAAAGAGAGATTAAACTTTTTTACCAGTAATTAGTATAATAAAAGATATACTTTACCAGAATCCATATCAAGTTCTATTCTTCTTCAAGGAAATTATTGCTGTGTGCTCAAATTGAGAGAATCTTTAGAATTGAGAGTAAGGATCTGAGCGTGGATCCAGAGAAGAAAAGCTGAGCTGAATCAGAAATTTTTGCTGCTGACTGTGTGTCACCTGAGAGAAACCATAAATGAGGATCTGAGCATGGATCAAGTTAGGCGGTATAAGGGAAAGAATCCCTATTGAGGACATCTTAAGTATTTCAAGGAGAAATACTGGTCAAGCGTTGGACCCAATACTAGTGCTTTATTCAACTATGGATAATAGTCTTCATACTATTATCAATCAATTATATATTATTATTAGACAACGCTAAGAATTACACACCACCAAACCTGCGCAGTTAATCAATTTAGGGGTTGTCAGCTGAGAACAATTAAAGAAACCCATAAACTTAACATATAGCATATCAAAATACCAATAACGTTTTTAAAAAATTGCTTGAAAGTGGGATCAAGCAGAGAAAAGTTTTAATTAGGCTCAATTTGCCAGTAGAAAAAGTTTAATAGACCAGATTGAGCCTAATATACCTGGGATGAAATTTTAAATCAAAATGAAGAGAAATTAATTTTCCAGTGACCATTACACTAGGTGGCACATGAGGCAGTAAATTAAGATGTACCCACTTTCATAAAGTGCATTTAATCCAATAATAATTTGAGTCACGTCTTTTGAAGCTCACTTGATATCTAGAACAGTCTTGGGTAGTGCAAAAACTCGATATATAAAAAATTGAATCGGACTTAGCCTTTGTATGAGGTTCAGATGTCTTAATAAATCCCCAAAGTTGGAGCTTAACTAGCTAACAATAGTTTAGAAGTTCCTGTGGGCTAATTATTTGAATGTAAATTTTGAAGGTGAATCCAAATATAGATACATCAATAAAACTTTAAAGAGTAACCAGTACTGTAAGTAAAGTTTTTCATATTATGGAAATTGTTAGTACTATTTTTGTAACTAGGGAAGTATCATAGATGAAGGGTAAATTCTATCAAGCTAACTATAAAAATTATAAGATCAGATAGATCATGATAATTAGATACAAATATATTAGTGCAGCAAGCTCACTTAATAACACAGATCACTAAGAGAAATTTAAATTTGTTAGCTGATTCATTAATTCATATTTCCAGTGTACTTTATTGTAATAGCTTGTTGCTTCATATAATGTCTAAGACCTAATATAAAATAAAACCAATGGTATACCTTATATAGATAAATAATGAAGATAATTGGTATTAACTATAACTAAATAATCACCAACAAAGTTGAGCCACACCCAAAACAGGGGAAATCATGACGCCAGAAAAGGGTGATAATCAAAGTTCTGCCCTAAAAGGGTGAATACCCCAGTGTAAGAAAATGGGATCACTACCACTGCCTCCCCAAGTTTGATCCAGGTAGATGAACTTTGGGTAGGGGACGATTATGACTGTGTTGGTATTGCGCACCAATGCCTTGACTCAAGATAGTGAATAGCAAGGCGATCCATGGAGTTCCTAATCTAACATACGCCGCGCATGGAGGTTTTCCAGGTTCTATCCTCCTTTCCCATTTCATTATTCCCTTAACTGTTGCAGTACCTTCCTCAAAACAACCCACCTCAAGTAAAATATATCAAAGTTCTGACCAACAATCAACCTAAGTTATAATAAGTCTTTTCTGACTTGATACTTTCAACTTATATTTGCTCCCTATGAAAATATGACACAAAGGCATTTTACAATCTGGATGCATTAACTTGTCAGGAGCTCTCATTCATATTTTCCCCTATTCTTTTTATTAATCCAATTTCTTGTGGGGTTTATATTGTTATATATAACTTAAATCTATATTATAAAGGAACAGTCACACAAGTTAATGAACAGAAAATTTCCTATCTTTCTTAATTTGTATGCTTCAAATTAATATTTCAATTTAAGTTTTTTATAATTCTATATTAAGTAATCCAATAAAATTACACCAGTATATCTCTCTTGGTACTTGTATTAAACAAGTCACCTTTTGCTTTGATTACCATAGGATGGATACATTAATTAGTGAGACCTAATAATGCCTTGGCACTCACAAAAACAGATAGAAAGCTTGTCATGTGACTTAAACTGCTTCAAGTAATGTTATTGGCCTTCTTGGGCATAGTTATACAGAACCACAAAAATGAAAACTTATCATTGATCTTACCCATCTCATACTCATCTTATTCTCTTAAATGGATTACTGTTGATGGTCAATATTTTCCCAATGATCTTAAAGTTTTATTTGCATAAGTTTTTCCAGACCCTTAAGTATGACCGTAAGCATTGTTTTTGCTCTATTAAGACTTTTAAAGATCTCTAAATTTAACATCAATTCATCATCAAAGCTACATTGCCCCCATTAATTTCCCACTCTAAAAAGACCTGCACCCGGCCAAGAGGCCCCAATCATTAATTTTTCATGTCCAAATTTCCTGGCCAATTTTCCTGAGGAAGCCTAGTACAAACTAAAGAAATCACATTTCATGCAGGATTCTCATACGCCAACGTGGACACACTTCATTGTTTGACCCCCCAAGACACAAATTATCAGAATTTAATGAAGTTTTTGTGTGTACCATAGATCATCAAATATGCAAAAACTTAACTTCACCCATTATTTCAGGTGCAGCGCACTAAGGACCTCATTGATGAATCCAACATGAGCTTCTTGACCTTTTTAATTATTCAGCAAATGACAACACTACCATTATGTAACATGGTAGAATAAGACCTTCGCTCCTAGGTGAACTCTGGTAACTCAGTCCTTCTCTGACTATTAAGCTGACTATTGAGGATAATTGCATCAATGAACCTTGATGCTTCACGCTGAACATTTTTAACTCTCTGGTCAACTTTATCTGGTAATCCCAGGTGGTAGGTTATTGCAATACACAGCGATGACTGGCAATAAGTGAAGTGATAATGCTCCTTGCTCATACAGGGCCTTAAACAGAGACATGCTGATAGTTTTTGGAGCTTTAATATTACAACTGTAGATCGCTTTAGCTCTCTTATTTAACTGCACAGATTCCTGATAGGTTGCGTTTTTATCTAACTTCATGAATTAGGGCAATAATAGTCTAAAGACTTTTATTTAAGGTGTGTGCACTTAAAGCCACTTTGAGTATAAAGGCCAACGTTAAAGAGGTGCTTCTTCCTCTTGAAGTTATCTTTATACTAGTAAGGAACTGTTCCCTATTCTATTCACGCTGAGCCATATGGAGATCTGAAAAACAAACAAAAAAAACCTAAGGATAACTAAAACTTGATCTCTTATCCAAATAGTAGACTATACAACTAAAGTATAAATAATTAAATTATCAAATTAAGATTTTTTTATTTTACTTAAAATTTTAGGGTTTTTATAGTAAATCCAGCAAACAACACTTCTGTTTGTGCCTCATTGGGAATCGTCAACCGTTGCTAGTAGATCATACCTCTGAGGTTGCACCCATGTTGACTTTCCTCATTCACTTAGACTTATTGCACTGCCAACTATAGTCACAATCTCTTCAAGGTCAATTTTGGAAAGTATCCCCACAATCTTTAATCAATCTCAGCGTAGTACCCTCTTTTGGCTAGCAGCCTGCTTAGGTAATGGGACTTTCGTCCATAAACCACAAACCGCAAAAACTAAAGGTAATTTGAGAGTTATCATCAGAAGCATTGTTGTTACTTCAGTAACTATAAACAGATTCATGAGTTGATAGGTGTCAAACCCTGATCAACTAATGATTAAATTACCAATTATTACATAAGCAAGTAAATAATAAAGGTAAGCATTGTTGGGGATCATCACTGACAAAACATTGCCAATTTAGCGGATCAATACCCAGCAGATCATAAATATTCGTTGGGGTTAATTCTCTGAACAAAAGTTATCATTAAAATCGATAACTCCCACATTCACTAGAGGATCTAATCCCTTTGTAGGAAACCGATATATTTAATCTTATTCAGCTGGGTAATAAAGCCATATTAAAGTCTTAACACATGCCAATTACCTGTTGAGTTCTATTTTGTATTCTAACAGCGTTAATGGTAGCATTTAGCCCCACTTTGACTTGTAGTTCAGGGCCATCGTCCTCAATATCCTTTGTAAGGTTCCAATCACGAGTTCTATGCTTCCATTAGATGCTGGAATGTATGAATTAATGAATTTATGTTTCACTTTAACTAGGTTCATAAGTTTTTTATAACATCAAAGATAAAATTTCTTCCTTTTTTCTGATAGCAAAACAGAAGGGCATCCATGTATCACTATCATTTGGTTATAAAGTAATCTGGATGTTGGTCTGCGCTGTATATCATGACTGCTGATTATTTGAATCATTTTGTGAAACTGTCAAGTGACAATTTATAAACTTGGTACCACTTGAGGTGGTAGGCAAAGGTCTTATCACATTAATGGATATGTGGTGATATGGTGCAATTTTCAAGATTTTCTGAGACACATAGCCTTCTCCAAGGGTCTGAAGCTCACGCAGGGTACACAGAGTTCCATGCTTGAGAAACTTCATCTAATATTGACTCCAAATAGAATCAGTCTCTTAGGTATGTCAAAGTCTTTTTTTGAATGTCCATGACTAACATTTTGAGAGCTTTCATCACAAGTTCCGTTTGATCACTAGGACAGATTTATGGGTAAATATTGTCCTTGATTCACTCTTAAGGTTCACATCAAAATGATAAGTATCTCTGGAACACTTCTCAGGTATGTATAATTAATTGGTTTCATCTTTCCATTCTTCTCCTAAACACTAATCAGGTCGTAGAGACAATTGCTTTCATGTGTTTGTAAGTGGAAAATTGGTAATTTTGAAGTCCATAGGCTTTGAGATTCTTTCAGCCTGATTTTTGTAGTATCTCAAAATTATAAACTTGTTGCTGTACTGCCAATTAGGTAAGGCGTCTATCTAGATCCTTAATGTTGTGCAGCCTAATAAGTGAAGAGTGATCCACAATGTCTTTAAAGTGTACTATGTATAGTTAAAGTCAAAAGTGCTTTACTGCCCATATCACTGCAAGGCACTCTCTTTCATTATAGTGTAGTTTTTAGCTCTGGTAAGGACCTCAGAATTTTAATCAATGAGCTGGTCTATTCCTTCTTCATCCAGTTGGGCTAGTATCACTCCAAGCCAAAGTCACAAGCATTAGTGTACTACTAAACGTCTTATTGAAGTATGGGTGAAGCTAATATTAGTGCCTTTAAAAATCTAGATTTTAATCCTTGAAGGCCTGCTCATGCTCAAGTCTATTCATCTTGGTTTCATTTTCAATATGTGGGTGAGCGACGCAATCAAGTCTATAAAATGGGGTCAAAATACCAATAGTATTCCACCATTATAAGGAATACTTTTGTGTTGCGCATACTTTGAGGCTGTTTCAAAGCTATTATATCTAGGATTTTTCCTGACACTTGACTTATTTTAGCTAATCATCTCCTAGGAACTCCAACTGACTCTTCAGGAAAGGTACATACCTCATTAAAGCTTAAGCTTTAACTCTCTTAGTTGGGTAAATGTTTATTATAATTGTTGAAGGTGGTCTTGGAATGTTTGACTAAATAGTGTTATGTTATCCAGATAAATGAGCACACTTGATAATTTTAATCTCAAAAGATTTGTACCGTAGCTCTTTTAAGGTGGCAGGGGCGTTGAAGCCTTTGAGGAATCTAATAGGGTTGATCAATTTCTGACTGCTAATCAGGGAGCAAGCCTCTTGATCTTTAAGCGAGAGACCCATCTGCCAGTAGCCACATGTCAGATTGATCGCCAAGAAGTACTTTGATCTCTCAAGAGCTTCAGCATCTCATCCATTTAAAGGAGCGGGTATAAATCCTTCTTGGTAACCTCACTCTACCAGCGATATTCCATATCCATGCGTGTTTTCCATCTTTCTTGCGCACTAGTAGAACGGCGAAGCCCACAGGCCCTTTGAAGGCCTGATTAAGATGGCTTCAGATAGATGATTTAGCTCCCTGGAAGTAACTTAATCTTTAGCTTTTAAATGACGGAATGGCTTATACTTAAAAAGGGATGGCAGATCTGTTTTCTATCCTGCGAACCTCTACTCTACACAAGCCATTCATTTGGTTAATGCAGTAGATGTCCTTGTACTCAAATAAAGAGCTCATATAAATCTTTCTGCTCTTTTTAATCACATCTCCCGAATCCTAGTTCATTGAAGTCTCCAACAGCGTGTACTGATTCATTGGCACCGCATTTTGTCAACTAGCGTGAGCAATGAATTTCCTATCTACATGGATAGGCTTTGTGTTGATGTTCCTCAATATGACAGTCATTTCTCCGGTTAATTTTTGATCAAAGAAGCTAGGTTTAATCTTGACTTTTGTTTTCCAATCCAATTGCAACTGTAAATTCAAGTATTAAGTTTAAAAGAATATTCACACTGTTTGAGAGTAACATTCATTGTTACTTACCAGGTCTGATTACCATTATTCACTTACACTCAGTTCTAGACCGTCTTCTGCGCTAACTATGTAGGTTGTTGTTTAATGCCATACTATCTAAGTGTCATGGCCTGTTGACATAATTGAGTGTACCAAATGCAATGATAAAGCTGGTCGTCAGCAGATCAAAAAGAAGAAGTTGACAGGATGCCTTTCCTCAAACATACCCTAGACCAACGTTGGGTTCAGGCCAGATATGCCCAGGTTGGTTTGGGGATCTGCACGATGCTCAGCCCAGTGTGAAGGCAAGAGCGTTAGTCTAAACTGTCTATATTACCAATGGTGACGGTTCAGTTCAGTTGATTGACAAATGGGGTTTGAAACATTGTTTGATTCTTTAATTTAAATTTTGGGTCAGCCAAGTTTACAATCAGCCACCCAAGTTTAGTCAATTTCTATATTTAGCACCCTGAATGATGGAAGCGTGCACTTATTGGTGCAACAGGGCTTAGCACCAATTCCTCCAATGGACGATTCCCTTCAATTGTTTATATTTGTTTCTTTGAGACAAACCTTTCTCATTGTTCAACTTCTTCCCTATTAATAAAGTACCTTGTTTCTTTCCATTTATATGTTAACTTGGGTGAGCCTGTATGCGGACCACTTTGGGGAGGACTCAAACAACGTCAGCCATTTTATTCACACAAAATTAACTCCTAAATTTGGTGCACCGCTGGGCCACCCTGGTCCCCTCAAGACCAAGATACCCCATCACTCCAGCCGAGATAGTCGCTTATGTATTTGATTCCACTTTGTGTCCACCCAAGTTTTGTTGCTTGTATGTTATCTATTAATGTACCGCGTTGTACACCCTTGCCATGTGTTACTTTGACTCCAGCACCTTCTGTGGGGCTACGCTTAACATAACTCTGATAAATATTTCCTTGGTGGTGTGGCTGTGCTCTGCGCATCACCATGCTGGGAACAAGAGAGTTATAGATACTCACCTTACATTAGTCAACCAACCACTTGTATTTGCGTGCACTAGAATTATGTGTGGGCCTTTTTCCAAGTGCAAATTGGGCGTGCCTGCAATTTGTCATCGCCTCGATGGGTTCACCACTGTTATCTCATTTGGCTGATGATTGGGGAGTCTTAGCGTTATTTTGCTACCTCCAACTGGGAAGTGCTCATTCTTCTTGCTTGTACATGGTGGATACAGATGCTTTGCAATCAAGGAGTCTTGATTCCCTGTTTTTTTAACCAAAATTCACAAAAATGATATAATTAATTTGATTTTTTTCTTGTCACCACTTTTGGATGGTGCAGATAGGATCATTGACAAAGGGCCTTGTGGTGATGGTTTAGGATAACGATGAACAACCCATTGCCATAATAGGTATTAGGTCATTATTGGCCCAAAAGGCATTTTATAACGCCAATCTTTTTTATAAAAACGAGACTAATATTGTCTCTTATGGCTCTGATAGGGAGCCGCTTTCAGTATACAAAATTACCCCAGAGAACCCGTGATTGATACCTATCATGATCCACAGAATACAGGCGGTGGAGAAGGAGCTAATTTTACAATATATAAACGTTTATGCATCTGCTGAAGAAATGGTTGGATATGTGACCTCAGTAGTAGGAGTGGCAACTATCACTCTTGATTTTTTTGATGAGAAAACGTACCCTGGTGGCATGCTTATGCCTGAAGAAGAATTCTATAGTTAAATGTTGGCATTGTCTGATATTAATAATGACCATTATAAGTATTTTTTGTTGACTGCTACCCTTTCATCCCTTTTTGAAAAGCCTGCACTACTATTTTAATGGATACTGGAGCATCTGAGAACTTTATGGACCAAGACCTAGCAGATTACCTTGAGCTTAGTTACTTGCCAGGTGGTATGGTTAGGGGAAGGGTTCAGAAGGTATTATCACACTAAAAATTTTAAGGTTAGTGGATTATTAAGTCAACAGGTATCATTTGTCAGACCGTTTCCAAGCAATTAAAAACCTCTTGTACCCTCTTAAATTGGGAGTATAGTGGTGGCGAAATTTTGATGTCAGGACCAACTTGAAGAAAATAACTTGTTCTTAATATTAAAGAATGGTCATATTAGTTTTCCCTTTGTCTAAGGCTAATTCCTAGGGCGATCTACCCCACTGGCCCAATATCCACACTCTCAGTCTCGCTCCATTGTTGAAACCCTCAATGGGGGTACCTTTACCTTCCTTTTTGGAAGGGCTGGAATCTTCGTATAATGCGGCTTCAGCCAATGTACTACCTTCTCAAACAGAGCTTAATTGCAAGTTCAAGCTCATCGTTGATATAATGCATATATCTTCCATGAATTACCCTTTGACTGTACAGGTGGAAGCAGCATTAGATGTGTGGGATATGTAGTAGTTAGCCAAAGGAGCGACTTTTCAGCATACCTCTTAGTGTTCTGTCCACTTCTCTTTGTGTAGAAAGCTGATGGTACTTTACGCCCATGGGTAGATTATGGGAACCTAAAAAATGTCACTGTACTAGATTTATATTCCATTACACTGGACTCACAGATTGCATGCTATGTGGAGAAGGAAAAAGTCTTCTCCAAAATGATTTGTTTAAGCGCGTACAATCATATCTGGATCAAGAAGACAGGAGTGGCTAACCGTATTCTGTACCAGAAAAGTAATTTTCCAATTTTTGGTGATGCCCTTTAGGCTTAAAAATGGCCTGCTATTTTCAACGCTATATTGATGCAACTTTGTGGGACCTGCTGAGGTATGCGAGGTTACTTACATGAATAATATTCTGGTGTTTTACATGATCATGAGTCACAAGCAATACATCTTCAGCAAGTGGTGGAAAGTTTAAAGGCGTCCACCTTATGATGAAAATCATTAAATAGAATTCTTCAAGTCCCAGGTCACCTTCCTGGGCAACGTCATGCTTGACCAAGGGCACATGATAACTCCAGACAAGGAAAAGGAGATTTTTGAGTGGCCCACTTCAACTTCAGAAGGAATTGAGGAGTTTTTGGGACATGTACATTCCTTAAGAATTTCACGCCCATTTTTCTGAGGTGACTGCGCCCCTGTATAAAGCAATTGAAGATAAAGTGCTCCAGTGGTCCCCATTTTGCAGGATGCCTTCTGTTAATCATGGGCTTGGATGGCTCGCTTATGGCCCTAGATTCAACTGCACATATTCATGGATCATGGCGTTGATTGTTTGAATGAGATTGATAGACTGGGGCAATAATTTTATGAAGACTATTACTATGGTTGATTGCCCAAAAGCCACGTTGAGAGTATTGTCCAACGCTAAACAGGTGCTTCTTCGTCTTGAAGATGTTCTTGTACTGGTAGGGAACACTTTCCCTATTCCCTTCTTGCAGAGCCAAGCTGAGATTTTGTTATAGCCAACTTAAGGATATCTGATCCTTGCACTCTTCTCTTAAGAGTAATGTTTAAAACAACCACTGTTAAACAACTTAGTTAATATCAATTCTAATCTGCTTTTATTAGGGTTTAATTAGGGGTTTTTATAGTAGGAATTGGCACACAACTTTTCAGCTGTCCGCTGAGAATATTTGTGCTCCTATACTGGTTTGACCCTCAGTGTTAAGCACCGAATCACATCAGGTACCATTGCCTTAGGTTTCTTAGGCAGCGTAATCCTTGGGTGTTCAGCGGACCAAACAATTGGTATTAGGTACACAAAACCAATTGTTTCAGCTGATGACGATTCTACTCTTCCTCCACGTTTGAATGTTTTGGTAGTTTCTGATGACTCCAATCTGTTCCGCTCTGAATGATTCCCTATAATTCGACTATTGGGTTTTATTCCAATATTGAATTATTGCTTGATTTCATTGAAAATGACACCCAACGAAATTATCATCTGTCAGCAGCTTCAAATATCATCAGGGATGATACACGACATTAATTCATTAGTTGGCGACCTCTAATATCATTGGGGATGATATGACAATATTCTCATCAATTGGCCACTATTGCCAATCCTATACAGTTATAACTTAACTGTCAAATCTTATATGTGGTCAAAAGGTTGGATTATGTGGTCATCTGCAATTCTGACACATCCCCCTTCTTGACCAGATATCCAACAGAATATAGAACCCTCAGGAATAGAAGCTGCCTCAGCTGGAGCTCATATCTGGTTTGTCATATCTATATGTCCTCAGCATAGTGCAGCTCTGTCTGCACTCAACGCCCATATGCTCTGCTCAGTTGATGACTTTGTATCCTTAGTTGCTACCTGTTGCTGCCTCTTCTCAAGCACCATTCCCATGACATCATGCCGCGCTAGTCCCATCTTTGCATCAGTTGCAAAAGATCAACTGGTCCACCTGTACAAACCCCAGGATGAGTCTCATTGGCACTTTGCCACCTGTACAAACTCCCCAGTACAGGCTCCGCTGGCACTTTGCCACCTGTACCAACCCCAGGATGGGTATCAACATTTTGTTGATAGGGACTATTCTGGTGGATCTTGTTTCAGCCCTTCCTGATTCTACCAACGCTTGGGACTTATGCCCACTACTATTCCTTCCTCCACGCTCTGTAGGTGGAAATATCACTATATGCATTACTGTTTATATTAAATTGTTTTTTTAATATTTTCTACTTTTTATATTTTTATTTTTCTTTTTTATCTTTTTGTCTTTTTTGTTTATATATATATTTATATTTCATCATTGTTATTATTCATATATATATATACATCTCCTTTCAAGTCCAATACTTTTCTTTATTTTGCATGGACTCTATTGACTATGCGACCATCCTCAGTATTCTTGATCATATAGGCATCATTCACTGATTTGGCAATAATTTTGAATGGTCCCATTCATAGGGCGTCCAACTTATTTTTTTCTCCTGAACCCATGGGAATTGCAATAGGCTACCCTATTGCCACTTAGTATTCTTTCAATGTAAGTCGATTTTGGTCATCCATTTTCTTCACATTAATTCTTTTTCTCATTGTCATCTCAAATGCCTGAGATTGTAGTTCAATCAGGATATTGGCAATTGGGATAGATAATGTTCTGCACTCATCCCCAAAGATGGATCTACTGCTGAATACAATATTTGCGGTAATACAGCCTTTCACCCATATAACAGTTTAAACCGCGTTTTATCAGTCACTGAGTGGTAACTGATATTATAAGCAAAAGTGAATGAACTCAGATATGCTCCCCAAGCTGAAGTTTTCCTCATGACCAAATTTTGTAAGTTTGAGGCTAGTATTGCATTCACTCTTTCCACCATTCAGTTCGTTTCTGGACAATAGGGGACATTTACAACACCATGGATTACCATTAATTAATTAAGCCTGGGAATCACATGTGAAGTAAAGTTGGTTCTGTTGTCACTGAGAATAACTTGAGGGCAGCTGTACTGATAGATCACTTGGTCAAGTATAAACTTCGCCGTAATTATTGCATCTACTTTACTGAGGGCCTTCATTTTGACCCATCAGATTAAGTGATTTATTGTGACGATTATATACTTCACTCCTCCGGTGTTGATACTTGAGGGTCCCATAACGTCTATGGACAACATGTGCCAAGTGAACCCAGGGCGAACTAGCCAGTATCCTACGATGTTTTTGTGCATTTTGTGCAGCTGACATTCCACACAACAGGCTAGGTAATCTGTGATGTTGTAGTTAATTGATTCCCAGTAATAATACTGGAAAATATGATCCATTGTTTTCCTTAGGCCACCATGGCCAATGACCTTGTGAGAGGCTCAAATGATTTCTGCTCGTTCTGATGGTTTAGGAAATACATTTTCCTTTGATTGTTTTATATAATTGATTTTCCTTAAATTTGGTATTTTCAATGGCTTTTTGTAATGCATTCCAAAGTTCTTGGGGTTCATCCCTGATATCTCCTTTGATTATCCGCTGGAATAGTGCATCAGCCTGATGTAATCACATGAACAATCAGCAATTTTGACAATCCATCGGCATTCTGATGTACAACTCCAGCCCAGTGGATAATTTCAAATTGTAGGCTTGCAGCTTTGAAGCCCATTGGGCCAACTGGCCTTCTGGTTCCTTCAGGTATGAAGCCAGCGCGGGATGAGTGGGCTGTTTTTTTATAAGTGCGTTCCATGTATTTAGACTCAAAATTGTTTACAGGCATGGATGACCACCAGACATTCTCGCTCCATCATGGTATAGTTTCTCTACACTGGCGGCAGTAAACTGCTCGCATAGGCTACTGCATGTTAATCCCCATTGTCATCTAATCGACTTAAAATGGCTCCAATCACCATTAATGAGGCATCTACTTGGATTATTAATTACCGACTAAAATTCTAAATATTTCAACACTGGACTGCTCATGAGATATTTTCAGAGATTATTGAATGACTTCTGGGCCTCTCCGTTCCACACAAATCCCTTTTTCTGATCCTTGAGTAGGTGAAATAGAGGTTTGGTGATTCCAGTGAGTCTTTGATGAATCAGTGATAGTACCCAACTATTCCCAAAAATACTTGAATATCCCAAATAATTTTTGGGATTGACATTCGCTTGATAACTTCTATTTTCATGGGTTGCAGTTGTAATCCATTAGAGTGTATAACAAACCCTAAGTATTTGAGTTCCTTTTTGAAAAGTGGCATTTTCTCAGCTTAATTTTTAGAATCGCCGCTGCCAATCGCTTGAAAACTTCCTCCAGATGCTCCAAATGATTGGAGAAGGTCCTACTGAAGACGTTGTTATCATCTAAGTATACTAGCACGCAGGATAGCTTTAGGTCACTAAGTAACGAATCCATAGCATGCTGAAAAGTCACCGGCACATTGCATAATCCTTGGGGCATTCTGGTCAGCTGGTATAGTCCTTGTGCAGTAATTATTGCACATGTTTCTTGATCTTCTTTTGGCAAATTGTTTTTCAATAGGCCAAAATCAGGTCCATAGCTGAAAAGTATTTTGCCTATCCCAGGTGATCAAGTGCAACATCAATTTGGGGCAGCGGATAGGAGTCTTTTTTAGTGATCTTGTTTAGTCAGAGATAGTCGATCACTACTCAATTTGATCCATCCTTCTTTTTTAACGCTAGGATCAGACTCTCCCATGGGCTCAATGATATAACAAGTAACCCATGTTCCACTAACTTGCTAATTTTATTGTTGACCTCTGATTCCGTCGCTCTTGACCTTCAAAGTGGTCTCATTCTTATTGGTAGATATTCCCCAGTATCAACTTTGTGGTGTACATTTTTTTCACATCCTAAGTCATGATCGTTCTGAGTGAATATCTTCCAATATTTTTAAAATAATTGGAGCAAATCCTCCTGCTGATTCTTAGTCAGATTGGCTAGCTTCTCACGATCTCCTTAATACATTGACACTTTCAGTTACTCCTGTTGACAATCCCATTTCAGAAAATGATTAAAATTCATGAAAAGTATATATTTCCGTCATCAGGAGAAAATGCAGAAATTCAACAGTCTGATTTTTTTTCAATTTTCATTAGCTTCACTCCCAGATTGGCTACTAGTACTTGTATTTCTTCATGACCTGGCATTATGATCCCTGGCACAACCCACGGTTCAATCCTTGATTTTCCCAAGGATTGATGATTTCTCCATATAGTTGTTCTGGAAGTTCCACCGTTAACCTGGTCTTAATTATGATTTGAGCCCCCAGCAGAATAGTGTTCGCTGCATTCATTCTTAGAGGTATTCCCCGATTCTCCATAATTTTGTCAGCATTAGTTTCCATTTCCATCAGAATAGTTTATAGTGAATGGGTATGATACCATCACTATAAATTAAATTGACAAAATTATTCTTCTTTGTCAGCGGAATTTCTCCTTTCCACTGGTAAACCAAAGGCAACTTCTGCCCCAATATTATCTGGGTGTTTTCTTCAAAATCACATTTCACCCCATACTTCCTCAAGAACTCTGTCCGGATGAGTATGTCATAGTTTGGATTGGCCAGGACTATATCAGGAGCTGAGACCATCAGTGATCCAAACTGAATTGGTATCGCACTGTAGGCTCCACATGAGATGGTAACATCTGGTCCAGCTATTCCATACTCTTTTTGGTGCTCCAAATAAGGTGAGATTTTCATATGTTTGACCAATTTGGTGGAAATGATGTTGATTGGCGCTCCACTATCAATTATGGCTCGGACTCTTATCCTATTGACTAAAATATCAACATTGGTACGCTCTAGTATTGTAATAAAGTATTTACTGAATGGATAGCGGCCTTATTTGCTGAATCAAGTGTGTGAAGTTTTGAGCAGATAATTCAGAGAATGACTCCTTGATTGCACTGATAGGTAAAGAAATGTTAGCCTCATCCAACTTCATTTTGACTAAGTTATCAGGGCTCTTGGCGGATCTAACTATCTCTGCTAGCTGGCGTATTTAGGGCTGAGCAACCTCGCTAACAGTTTTGGGATTGATCCCCTTCACTTTGGCTTGAGTTATAGCACTAACATTCAAGTTAATTTTATGATGGAGTGGATCCAGTGAGTCATCATCAACGAATAGATCAGAGATATTGATTTCCTCTCTCATTATGTCATGCGGGACAGGTTTATCAGCAGTACTGGATAATTTCTGATCTAGACTTCTGGTCCTTTTCCCAAATATGAACCAGTTTCTTGAGTTTGAACGAGATTAATCTAATCTTTCAGCTTTCTTTCCAAAACTGGGAAATTACATGGTCTGACTTCCTGCATTAGAAACAGAGGTTTATCAATTTTTCCGCTTGTTTTTAAATTTTGGGTTTATTTCCCAACACAACTTGACCCTCAGATTCTTTAGATGGCTCAGAAAATTTGACAATATTTTTGTCCTTTGTT
The DNA here is from genome assembly GCA_022478985.1 of Massospora cicadina. Lineage (NCBI taxonomy): Eukaryota > Fungi > Entomophthoromycota > Entomophthoromycetes > Entomophthorales > Entomophthoraceae > Massospora > Massospora cicadina. Next base: position 7,107 of record JAKSZP010013308.1, on the reverse strand, counting down.
TGAATTACTTTAAAAGTGCGATTGAGAGCATCAAATGTGGCTCCAAGCATCTTCAGAAGGTCCACCATCTGAGAGGTCATTGTTTCTATCACTAGTGCCACCACCATAATCCAATGCAATTCTTGGTAGGGCCAAAATGCTGACTGTATGGCTATGCGTGCATCAAAGTCACTTAACGCATTTACTCCTGCCAAGATCTAAGGTTTTTGGTAAAAACGGTCGGCGAAACTAGCCAGAGTCTCATCTTTGAGGAATTGGATACCCATGAACTCTTGTTTACAATTTGTCATGCAAGAAGGGCTTCCAACTCCAACATAATGGTGGCTTTGGCTTCCACATACAACCAATTGTCCCCATTGAGGTGAGGAAGCACCAGATTTGGCAGTCTGTGCTAAGGCAGTTCATTACCGGTCACTGCTTTTTGTCAGTCCACATAGCTGAACATTGTCATCTCAAATAAGCGGAAATATGCTGAGGCGTTATTGTGGTGAAAGGTGGGAAATTTAAGCATATTTCAAAATTCCTCAGTTGCTCCACTGATAGAAGATCCTGACCCAGCTACTTGAGAAGCCATAGGAGTGACTTTAAGAGACATTTCTAACACGCCAGCAAATGGTTTAGGCATGTTTTGGGGCGGAGAGGTCTTATTGATTGTCATTTCACATGCTTTTGCTTCGACATCATTCACCTCAAATTGTTTGCAATCACATTGGCGTTTCTCCAATTCCTCCATACGCTTGGTCATTTTTGCCATCTCCGCATGAAACCTCAAGATGCGTTCTTGATCCACTTCCCATTCAGTTTTCTGAAATAAAATTTCTTTAACAAGTTCACCCCTCTTTCCACTTTAAATAGGCAACTTTCCCGCATAGGTCATTATTAACTATTACTAATTGTTTGAGCATCTCCTCTGCCTTGATCATATGCTCCTCTAATGTACTAACATTTGCTTAAGATGCCCAGCTGAGCACATTTTTATTAATGGCCTGTAGTTCCGCCCAGAGCTTCTGAAGCTTTTCTTTATAAAACATCGTTATTTTAAATTGGCTTTTGACAACTCAACTACCCCTGTAGTGAGCACCAATGTTAAAATCGTGGGCTTGGATGGCTCGCTTCTGGCCCTAGATTTCAACTGCACAGATTTGTGGATCCTGGCGTTGACTATTTGAATGAGATTGATAGACTGGGGCAATAATTTTATGAAGAATATTATTATGGTTGATTGCCCAAAAGCCACGTTGAGCGTATTGTCCAGCGCTAAACAGGTGCTTCTTTGTCTTGAAGATGTTCTTGTACTGGTAGGGAACACTTTCCCTATTCGTTTCTTGCAGAGCCAAGCGGAGATTTTGTTATAGCCAACCTAAGGATATCTGATCCTTGCACTCTTCTCTTAAGAGTTATTTTTAAAACAACCACTGTTAAACAACTTAGTTAATATCAATTTTAATCAGCTTTTAATAGGTAATAACTAATGTTTTTATAGTAGGAATTGGCACACAACATTTCAGCTATCCGCTGAGAATATTTGTGCTCCTATACTGGTTTGACTCTCAGTGTTAGGCACTGAATCACATTAGGTACCATTGCCTTAGGTTTCTTAGGCAGCGTAATCCTTGGGTGTTCAGAGGACCAAACAATTGGTATTAGGTACACAAAACCAATTGTTTCAGCTGATGACGATTCTACTCTTCCTCCACGTTTGAATGTTTTGGTAGTTTCTGATGACTCCAATCTGTTCCGCTCTGAATGATTCCCTATAATTCGACTATTGGGTGTTATTCCAATATTGAATTATTGCTTGATTTCATTGAAAATGACGCCCAACGAAATTATCATCTGTCAGAAGCCTCAAATATCATCAGGGATGATGCACGACTTTATTTATTAGTTGGCGACCTCTAATATCATTGGGGATGATATGACAATATTCTCATCAATTGGCCACTATTGCCAATCCTATACGATTATAACTTAATCATCAAATCTTATATTTGGCCAAAAGGTTAATTTGTGGTCATCTGCAAATCTGACACCTTCCAAGCAGTAAAGTGCACCCAGTTGTCCACGTCCATCCTTCACTGTGTAGATCCTGAAAAGGAGTTCATCGTGTCTACTAATTCCTTCAACTTTGCCATAGTGTCTGCCTTATTACAAGTAGGTAAAGCTGTAATAGAGCTTCTGGTGGGGTTTTTTTTCTCATAAAGTATCCCTACCTAAGTAAAACTACGCTGTTTATGACAAAGAGTCATTGGCAGTGGTTGAGGCGCTGATTTATTGGCGTCAGCATTGCATGGCTCATCTCAACCATTCTGCATGTGTACAGATAACCGTACTTTATTGTACTACTGCGCACATCATGTATTGACCCCACAGCAAACCCAATGGCATGAGGCCTTAGCCCAATTTTTTTTTTCTTATGTGTTTACAAAGGGCAAGAAGGATGGTTTGGCAGATGCTTTAAGCCACAACCCTGCACAAGCTCCTTTTCTAAGGAGGTAGAGGTGCATAATACCCATTTAATGATTCTGCCAGTTAAGATTGTGTCTCAATTTCCTTCTCCCTTGGCCCACAGGCCATTGCTTGCTCCTCTGTAAAATGCGGCGGATATGGTATGTTCAAATCTAGAACTTTGAAAGCCATTGCTGACCAAATAACTATGGTCCATGACAAGAGCATGTTGAATCAGGAGAAAATTACCAGGGGTTACCACGTGAAAGATGAGATAGTGCAGTTTTAGTGGCGCCTATATGATCTTGCCAGACCACTTCGCCAGGAAATCATCTGGGACCATCATGAAGGAATCACCGATTGTCATCCTGGGAAGAAAAGACTCTTGAGCTAATTTTCTGCACTAACAATTGGAAGGGGATAGCCGTGCAGGTTGCCAGGTATTGTAAAGAGTGCCTGATCTGCAACCAGGTGAAGCTGAATTGCCAGTCACTAGTGGGGTTGTTTGTATCCATTCAAAAGGTTGAAGGGCCTTAGAATTCTGTATTAGTGAACTTCTTAATGTGGAATTACCTGTATCTGGTGGCTAAGATGCCATCATGGTAGTGGTTGACCTTTTTACAAACTTCGCCCCCTTTATTCCATGAAGAACCACGGTAACTTCAGCTGAGATGGATAGGATTTTAAACTCTCATGTGTTTGCTCTTCATGGGGTCCCCCTAAGAAATATTAATTGATTGTGGACCCCTGTTTGCCTCTGTTTTTATATAGAGTTGTATAAGACTCTTCAAATTTATCTCTGACATTCAAATGCCTATCGCCCCTAATCAGATGGACAGACTGAACGAGTGAACCAGTGCTTTAAGCAGTTCCTGTGGCGTTACACCGCCGTGAACAAATCAGATTTGGTTTCCTATCTCCCTATGGCCCAATTCAGCTATAACAACTCCCAACATGTTTAATTGGTTGTTCCCCCTTCTACGCCAACTACGGCTTCAACACCACCTTCAACATGGAGCCCCGTTGTGGATCCAAGATGGAAGTGGTGAAGGACTTTGCAAAATTATCATGAAAGCACATTAAGGGGTGAGCCCAAACTTAGATACAGCTATGAAAACATATAAGGAGAACGTGGATGTGAAGAGACGGGTAGGTCCTGCATATAAGGAAAGGGATCTCGTGATGCTGGATGCTAAAAACATCCCCATCAAGCAATTATGTAAAAAACTGGAACCAAAGAGGATTTGGCCTTACCGCGTTGTCTGAAAAGGTGGGCCAAACCTCATACCAGTTGGATCTCCCCTTCATTCTGAACTTTTTTGGTCTTCCATGAAAGCAAGCTTATGTTGTTTTAGAGCCTCCACCAAAGACTCTAGAAGATTATCTCGTGGATGGGGCGCTGTAGTGGGAAGTTGAGGAGATTGTGGCCTCCCGCAGAGTCAGAAGAAGTCTTGTTTATTTAGTATACTGGAAGGGATATGATGCAGCAGAAAACAAATGGGTGCCAGCATGAAATTGTGCCCATGCTCAGGATCTGATCAAAGTTTTGCAAGAGCGGTCCTGGAGGCTGCAGGACCCAAGTCTCAGCAAACCATTGCCGCTATGAAGTTTCCCCAGCTCACAAGAACTTTCCACTGGCAAAAGCCCTTGTATGGGGGGTGGAGCTTCAAAAGAATAAGAGGGTAATGTCATGGCCTGATGAAATAATTTTGGTACCAAATGCAATGAAAAAGCTAGTCGTCAGGAGTCCAAAAAGATGAAGATGTCAGGCTTCCTGACTTTAAACGTACCCTAGACCAGCTCTGGGTTCAGGCCAGATATCCCAGGTTAATATAAGGAATGTGCGTGATGCTCAGTCCTGTGTTAAGGCAAGAGCGTAAAACAAACTAGCTATATTACCAATGGCGACGGTTCTGTTCAGTTGATTGGCAAACGGGGTTTTGAAATCTGTTCAGTTGTAAATTTTCAAAATTGGGTGGCCATGTTTATAAAAAATTACTCAAGTTCAGTCAATCTTGAGATTTAACACCCTGGCTGATGGAAGTGTGCTCTTATTAGTGCACAGAGCTTACACCACTTCCTCCAATGGACGATTCCCCCAATTGTTAATATATGTTTCTTTGAGACCAACCTTTCTCATTGTTCAACTTCTTCCCTATTAATAAAATACCTTGTTTCTTTCCATTTATATTTTAACTTGGGTAAACCTGTATGCGGTCCTTGGGGGGGTCTCAATTAGAAATCAGCCATTTTATTCACACAAAATTAACTCCTAAATCTGATGCACCGCTCGGCCACCCTGATCCCCTCCAGACCAAGATGCCCCAGCACTCCATCACAGATATTCACTTGGGTATGGTTTCCCCTTTAAGATCCACCCAAGTTTTGTTGCTTGTATGTTATCTAATAATATTTACCGCATAGTACACCCTTACCCTGAGTTACTTTGGCTCTAGCACTTTCTGCGGGGCTACGCTTATCAAGGCACTGATGACTAGTTCCTTTGCAATGTGGCTGTGCTCTGCGAACCACCACGCTGGGGGTAAAGAGTTATAGACAGTCTCCTTGCATTAAGGGTGTAGTGGATCAAGTATATAGATTGATCAAATTCCAGTAAAGAAAGTCCTTTCCTTGTATGATTTGTGATCCTTATACTTGAACACCAGAGCAGTTGGTACCCAAGTATTTTCATGTACAAGTAATGTAGTTGATTTTAGCGCTAAACTCAAGTAGAAACTGGGTTGCAATCAAGAAATCGTAGATGGTCATTGTCCAAAGCCCTCTGGAGACAACTGGACTATGTGCCCAAGTGTAGCCAACGCAGAGTATTCCTACTGCGCACATGACATCAGATCAAGCCATCTGATAATTGACGTTGTAGGCTATATATCTCATAAGTTTGTGTCTTATTAACAATCTTGAGGATATGATAAAGATACATGCTTCAGTATCCATTAAAGCCAAGACTCAAACTCTCTTAATAATTATTTTGAAATTTTTAACGCCCTTTCCAAAAAGGTTCCCAGTTGCCATAAATTTCAGCGGCTGAATCATATAACTTCTTCAGATTTTTTTTCTCTGTACGGTGCCCTAAGCTATATACTCAGTATCTGGTTCAATGTTTTTAAATAGACTTTACAAGTTGTCATCCTTCATTGATAGCGTCAATGATCATGTTATGTTGAGTGACCTGTGCCAAGTAAGTTCTTTAATAAATTCTTTCAATTTCGTTTATTTGTATTCAAGAGGGTACAGCCATTACACTAGGTGATCCTAGCACGTGGTATACTGCACTGATTACATCCTCATCTCCATGATCATCTTCCTCTTTGGCGTGTAGATCCATCCATTTCAACGCATCAATGGCATCTGTGGTAAGGGGTATTCTAATCCTATTTTTTAGTGGCGTTCATTGGACAAAAGGTCCAAAGGTGTCCAGGTTTATGGCATTTGTTTCAACCAAATTCTCTCAGAGGCTTACGTTTCACTGTTTTTGGAGTGTTATCTTTAGGTTCCTCACCCTTGTTATTTGTGACGTAGAAAGCCTTACTCATTTTTTGAGGAGGTGGTTCTGATGCCTTAGATTCTGTCTTTTTAAACTCCTTGAATCGATTAAAGCTTTACTTGATGGCTTTTAGTGACACTGCAGCCCTGATTGCTAAAGTCATGTGTATATTCAAAGCGGGATTTATCTCTATGAAAAACCGTAGCGCTGTTTTTCCAGTCAGTAAATTCAAAGATCTTGTTATTCATGATTGTTGATCTTTTAGACAGTAGCACGTGGTGCTGTTAGTACCTGACTCGCTCTTTCCCATTAAAATGGGCAGGAAGTCTTGTTTTATGCTTTGGACTTCTTAATCAATTCAGATTCTGACAAGAAAATATTCTTCAATATAGTTTTGATTTGTGGGATCCGCTAATGGAGGCCACAAATAATTTCTCAGTGTGAGAAACTTACTTTTTAATAAAAGTATATAATAATGCTTTTTTTATAGTTTTTATTCTTTTATTATTATAAGCGCAGAAAAACCAAGAAAGGCCCCCTTTTCAATACTAGTATACCTATTTAAACTAGTTTAGATTTTGAAACCATTGATGTTCAAGGTAAAAGAATGTAAAGCTCAGTTATCTAAATTAGGAAATATAGGCTTTTAGCCTATCAGATGGAAGATAAAACTTTTGAGGTAGAACTGACCCATGTGGTAATGATTGGATGAATTATATCCAATCACCAGAAAGTAAAATCTTTTCACCTTAGCGGTGGTCAGACTCAGATGGTAATGATTGGGTAATTTGGCGGTGGTCAGACTCAGATGGTAATGATTGGCTAATTTTTACCCTATCATCCTTGAGTAAAATCTTTGCACCTCGGCGGTGGTTAGACTCAGATGGTAATGATTGGTTAACTTGTACCCAATCATTGATGGGTAAAATCTTCTTGCCTTGCAGAGGTTTGGATCTGTGTGATACTATACACCTCAACTTCAACCGAGGAGTTGGAGCAATCCTATTGTTAGTATTTACCTTTTTAAGCCAATTTTTATGGTAAATCATATTTTTCCATTGGTTAGGATTCCACCAAGAATCCGCCAAGGTTTTTTCACTGTTTATACTTATATCATTGTTGACTAAAATATTAGTTAATGGTCAGCTAGGAGA